>VYXB01001760.1:207923-228002 GCA_013397135.1 Pachyramphus minor | reverse complement strand
CGCCTCCCGCACATGGTGGAGCGCCCCGCGCCGCGCCCGCCGCTGCCCGGGACCCCGACGGCCGCGGCCTCCGCCCGCGTTTAGCGCCGAGATGTTGCTTCCAGCCGCCTGAAGGATATTTGTCCCTCTACCCCACCTCCCTGCCCCCGCGGGCTCCCGGCGACACAAGGTAAGAGCGGCGAGCGCGGCGGCGGCGGCGCTGCCCCGGCCCCGCGGGACGGGGCCGCTTTGCCCCGTCGGTGCCGCCGGCTCCGGGGCAGACCCTGCTCCGCTGCCCCGGGGAGGGGGGTGACCCCCCCTTCCTCTTCTCACGGGTTGCTTTGAAAGGGAAAATTAATTTGGCCCCATCCAAAACCGAGCCGGAGGTGCGGGCGGCGGGGCAGCGTGCGCGCCCTCCGGGACCGGGCGCTCCTCGCTCGGGCGCGGGATTTGGGGGGTGTGGGGTTAAGGTTTTCCCCCTTCTTTTGTGGGGGACGAGAGGAGACACTCGGGTGCGGCGGGTTGATGCTCGGCAACCCCGGCGGGCTGCGTGCACCCACCGCAGCCCCACCGCACGGACGGGCCCGATCCTGAGCATCCCGATTATCCCGATCCCGGTGCCGGGGGGGTGGCGGGGGGGCCGTGACCCGGGCAGCCCCCGCTGTCCCTGCGCTGTCCCGGGCTGGCCCCGCGGGCACAGCGGGTTTAGTGCCCGGCCGTGAGCCCGGGGCAGGAACTTCATGGGCTCCCAGTGACCGAGCAGCGGCAGCGCCCGCTCCGGCCGCGGGTCCAGGCGGTTCCCGGAGGGGCACAGCCTCCCTCTCCTTTCGCTTTTCGTTTGGGGCGTTTTAAGGTTGTTACCTTTTATTTTCCTAATGAAACGAGATGGCTGATGCCCTTGCCAAGCCGGAGAAGTTACAGTTTAGCAGTGAGCTCCCCGGGATGCCCTGGGAAGTTTGGGATAGGCCGATGGTAAAGATTGAAAATAATGATATTCAGCCCGCTGTAACGATTAGTGATTTGTCATAATATTAGAATAGAACATCCTCTTTAGCTTGTCCACGAGCAGTCTCATTATATTTGTTTATTGTCTGCCTAATTGGAACCATTTATTGGTGTGTATTGAATTCTGCCATGGTTTGCATGAGTGTTTACATTGTTTTTCATTTATTCTCTTTCATTTTGACATAAGGAGTTTTGTTATTTGCTTCAATTAGGGGGAGGGATTTAAGTGTTGCACAGGACTGTTCGGGAAGTGTAATATTAAAACAAGATAAATAACTTTGCCTACCAAATAAAGTTTGGTTTAGAGCAACAAATCTGAAAATTCTAAATTGGAGCTGAAAACAATGTACATTCTGAAACAAAACAGAAACCTCAAATGAAGCCAACACCATCTATTTTAATAATTTTTGTTATATTCCTGGCAGAATCATATTTAATTAAAATCATAATTTCAAATGTAGTCATTGATGAATGCATAGAAAATCAGATCCATCTTAAATTAACATTATGTTTCATAGCAATAATTAGATATCTCATTTGCTTGTATATGTTTGTCAAGATATTTTTCAGAACGTTTACTGTCCTTTTATAATTATGTGTGTATTCTGACCATTCCTAAAACCAAAGCTCACCAGGGAAGCATATTTCTGAATAAGCGCACCTATATTATTTTTATTTTTATTTTTATTATTATCCATTTGTTTATCTGGAAATCTTTGATTTATCTTTTGATTAGTACACCCAGCCAGTGACAGAAAGATTTACCCTTTCATATTCTTCTTTTTAGATCTTGGATGAGTTTTGCAATGTGAAGTTCTGCATAGATGCGAGTCAACCAGATGTAGGAAACTGGCTCAAATATATCAAGTTTGCTGGATGCTACAATCAGCACAACCTTGTTGCATGTCAAATAGGTGATCAGGTACGTGGTGTTTGCTTTCTGGACTTATTTTTTGAAGGAACTTTAAGGTGTCAATGCAAAAAAAAATAATAGCAATTCACAACAGCTTTTGGCCTGTTTGCTGTTATGGCAAAAGATAAGGGACAGATGGGAAAGCCAGAATGGAATAATTTTGATTATGGGTGCTAGAAAATACGAATTTTCCATTTTTCACAGTGTTGTTTAATTCATAAATGATTTTTTTATTGTCTTATACCTGATAAAAATTGTGACTGCTTTCTTAGGAGTACAAAACCAGCATTTGCTGATTTTGAATTAGCATTTTCTGGCTCCTGTTCCAGTCCTCTTGGATTGCTCCCTTAAACCGTTGAGTTAGTCAGAAGCTGTAACATAAATGTAATGGCAGGAGTGGAGGGGAAGGCACTAAACTGGTGATGTTACCAATGTAATTGCATGTGTGGGGCTTTGGATTTGAATGCACACGTGCATGGATATTATTGTGCCTTCCCTTCTACTTTGCTGGAACTCGTAATACTCCTATGCTGAATCAGGGGCTTCGGTGGTTTGCTTTTTCTTTTCATTTATTGCACTTAAATCCACTCTTTGTTGGGCTGAAACATTATTTATCCCTGTGTGCTGGAAAAAGGCTGGTAAAGGCAGAGGAAGGACACAGTAAAGCATTTTGTTTTCAATTATGCTGATGAGTTATTAGGTGTTTCTTAAATCAGGGTTCGCTTTTGTCTGCGGATAATACATACCATTATGAAATATTTTAATGGGCAAAGTTAGGTTGAGAAAGCTTTGCTTCTTTAAAGTGAAATATTTAAAATAGCAAAGCAAATGATTGTGAATTCTTGTGTCCAATTTAAACTTTGCTACCTGCAACATAGGATTCGATTCATTTAATCAGTGTTTCATTTCCCCCCCCTTAATTAACTGCATCAGGTGAATGTTAAAGATTATCTTTAGCTGATTTAATTGCCCTGACAGTATTGAAAGAAGAATCACAAGCAGACACAAAGCTTCAATTAGAAATCATTCTTTCTAATCAAATTCCTTACGTGTAGGAAATGAATGTGAGACAGCCTGCTATTTCCAGCCCTGCATTACGTATTTCACTCATGCAAGATAGCTGATTAAAACAGGTTTAAATAACTTTCTCAATCATGAGAGAAGATCTTTTTAATTTTCAACTTTTCCAGTTCAGCCCTGAGTACATGTAGCACAGGACAAGCCAGCCGACCGAGAGATAATTTCCTTTTCATACAGCAGCTGGTTTAACTAAAGAAACCATAAAGATCATTAGTAAATGCGAGATACGTTTTCCAAGCTGAAATACACTTTATGCTGAAAAATGATAAATTCAATGCAAAGCATTTATGGAAGAGTGATAGGAAAAGGAAACCATATAGATCAATTGGAACAACAAATTCAAACATTTTACGTTTAGTGGGAGCTAACACAGATAGAGAAGATCAGAAGTGGGGTCACGTGCATTGGTCGAAGTAACTCGCTGTCTTTGGGTTGGAATTGGGGATCTGCAACTGAAAATGCACATGAGGCTGAAACATCAGCATCTGCCTCTGCAACGCAGACATGCACCCGCACCATGACGTTTTTGGAAGGAAAGTCATGGCACTTTTAACTTTCTCTTTTTTTAGTGTTTACATTTCTGACATTTGGTAATGGTGGCTGTACTGCTGCCAATAATTTCTTTCATTCACTGGAGGCTTGTTACTTATTTTGCACAGTATCGTGCTGTTCATAATTCCATATTTTTATAGCTTTTTGTTGCTGGGCTTTGCAAATTAGGATTTGGTTTGACTTTCAAGGAACATGTTGTGAGCCAGCAAGGGATTGTTGTCCATTTGGCCCTCTGGAAACGCTGCACATTTACCCACAGAATCGTCCGCGTACTCCCAACGTTTTATGACCAGAGCCTGAAAAGTTAATGCTAAAAATGTGCTCTCAAATCTTAAAGAGAAAAACCCTTTCTAGCAGCTCCTCCTTCTGCTTTCTTCTGGCACAAACTCACCAGAGGTAATATAAAATATAATAGGAAGACAAACTGGGAAATGGACGTTACATGGCCAAACGTGTGCGTGTACGAGGAGTGAGAAACGCAAGTCAGGGCTGAGCGTGCTTATATAGACTGAGTGGGGCTGCCAGGGGGTCACTGGGCCTTGGTAGCTCCTGGAAAGAAGAAGGGGGGGGAAAAAAAAAAAGATGGGAAAAAAGGGAAAATAAAAATAAGATGCGGCTGAGGATGTGTATCAGTGGTTGTAGCTAGAGCTGGAGGGCAGAGGTGATGCAGCCCAGCTGGGACAGGAGACCCCAGCTCAGCTGAAGCCACAGCCAGTGCTGGGCACAGGGTTGGGGGGACACCCTGGTGGGAGGACACCTCGTTTCTGCCTTCTTCCCCCAGGAATACAAAGCACCTCAGCACCCCTGGGTGCATGGGGAGCATCCCCACTGTGGGGATGCTGCTCGCTCCCGAGGCACAGACACTCGATCAGCAGTAATTGTTCACCTCTAATTGCTTCAACTCATCTGTAAAATTCACAAGCAAACATTGAGCTCTACCTGAGAAGGTAAAAGATCCTGCCAGCGCTCCCAGGCTCATGCTGCCCACAAGTTTATACTACTAAATTCAAGCTTGACTGACAGACAGGTATGATTCCCAGACTGCTTGAGGCAGGATTTAGATGAACTCAGGGCGATGTGTAATGTAGTCACTCTGCTACATTCTACCTGCTGTATTTAACAAAAAGAGTGAAAGAAAAACATTTTTTGTCATTTTCTCCGTTAGAGTTTTTTCGGAGACATACCACCCCACCCCCTGACTCACGGTTGAGATTAGGTTTCATCACTTAGGATCAACTTTACAAAAGGCCTGGGCTCGCTCTTATGACTGTATAAATGAGCTTTGCTGAGATGAACAGCTCGATAATGGTGGGATGCAGTCAAAACATGCACGCTGGATGCAACTCATGTTTCATTTGATTGCAGCTGGAGTAGGGTTTAAAAGCTGCATTTTTTTTGTTGTTGCTGTTTCTTGGTTTTGTTTTTTTTTATTTCAAATGAGATTGATCTAGGATTTCTTTTTTTTGTCTTCCTATTATCTCCTGTCATACTCAATCTAACCTGAACATGTGTAATTCAAGATGGATATGAATAATCAAATTCCACAAAGAGGGCACTCTTGTTTTTTCCTTTCCCCAAAGAGACTACAGCGAGTGCAGAGCTGCAGAGAGTCTTGTCCCTGTTCTTGCCCTGGAATGCGTTTTTTCAGCTCAGAGTCAGTGAGGATTCAAGAGCAGTTTCTTCTAACTTGGACGACTCCCCTCTGTTATCATTAAATATCTATTAGTTCAGCTTTTTAATGACTCCAGAATGATTAGCCCTGTTAGGCTTTCTGGCAGCACTGTCAGCCCAGCTAAAGCATTATTTTTAAAGATGTACGTTAATGAAAGTGCAGTTGCAAATCTAGCAGTGGCTGTGGCAGTGGCATGGCCAGGGCTGTCACACGTTCCAGGCTGGAATCACAGTCACCTTCAAGCTCTAAAAAATAACTTATTTTTTAATTTTTTTTCTTTTAAGAGATGTTGTTGGTGTTGAAGTTAAAACACCTGAATATTGTTTCTATCTTGCTCACTGCTCATAGAGTTCTGACAGTGATACAGCCACATACTGCTGTGAAACTGCCCTGAGCTTCCAGGTCTCTTCCCCCCTAACAAAGCAGCTCCTGAAGGTTCCCTTTGGTTTATCCATGGAAAACTCAAAGCGACTCAGATCACCTTACTGAGGTTTTAGCTTGCTGTGCGTGCTGAAATAGGTTTTTGGTGGTTTTTTTTTTGGTGTGTGCTTTGTTTTCTTTCCTTATACTCAAGTATGCGCCGCTGCAAAGGGAGAAAAACCAGTAGTATCACACCCTTAACAACGTGCCCGATGTCAGTGATATAAACTTACAGGAGTGAACCTACTGCTGTAGGTTCCACCAGATCTGATCCCATCTTACACGTTTTACAAACTTTTTTAATCTGCAGGCACAGCCTCATGTTTCAGGTTTTACGGCCGCAGCCCCCGCTCCGTGGCGGGCAGAGGCTCCTTGCACAGCCACCTGCAAAAGTTGTGTATTTAAGGAATAGTTTTGAGGCTTTGTTGTCAGAGAGTGAAATTAAGGTTTTGGCTGTTGTGGGTCAGGAGGGCACGCACACGCTGAGCTCATACGGGGCCCTATTCTGCCATGATTCTTCCTGTGACTTATTAGTTATTAAGCAAATAAAGCTTAATCCAGCTCCCACTGAAAATCTGTCTCCAGTGGAGCAGGGATGTGTTAACTTGGGGCTGATGGAATGAGGAGCTGCTTGGTGTTTTTCCACTTGCTGCAGTTAAAGCTGAGGCTGTGGGTGAAATTCCTGCCTGGGCTTTACGAGTGCCTGTGTTATCTGGAATTTGATGCACTGGTGGTGTTACCGCTCTCGGCGTTGGACTGTCCTGATGTGACCTAAAATAAGCTGTTCAGAACCAAACCCAGCATCTAGTTGTTGCCATTTCTGCCAGGTGATAAGGTTTTTATTGATGATTTGTGTTCAATCAAAAGGATAAGGCTGTTTCTAACCAAAAATGCCTTTTTTGTGATGAGAGCTGTCAAATCCTACTCATCTGCTTGCCAGAGTGCAGAGGATCATGGAGAGCCACATTAATGAGTGTGCTTCATTAATGAGGGTTCATGACTGTTAGAGGACAACTGAGTGGTGAGGTCAGCTCAGGAGAGCAGGTGGGCACACAGGAGTTGGAGTCTGGTGTCAGTGGTTAGTGATCCCCAAGGAGGAGGTTCTGCAGGACCAGAGCAGCTTGGCTGGATGTGGCAGCCTCTCACCTGGAACCAGGTCTTTCACAGAAGCTGAAGTTCATCTATGAAGGAAGAAGACCTGAATGGCTCTGGGGAGGTGGCCTGCAGCCCCCAAGAGGCTGAAGAGGGTGTCCTGCAGAGAGGCACCCTGCAGTTCCCTCCTTGCTCTGAGGGAGCGGGAGGCACCTTTTGCCTTGGAAGGTGGAAAAATGGGGATTCCTGGAGCATCCTTTGTCCGGTCCATCCTACTTGAAAATTTTGGGGCATTTTGGAAACAAAGAAGGAAAGGATTCTTAGTCCTGGTGCTGAGGCACTGTGGTGCTCCCCCACCACCTTGGCGGGGTGAGGGGAGGGTCCTGTCTCCCCACCGGGCTCCCACCCATGCCTCTGCAGACACTTGCTGAGTTTTGCCTGTGGATTTTTGCTGAAGTTTTTTTTGGGCCTAGTACAACTTTCAGGCAGGACTCCTCTACATTAGCCCTTGAAAAAACTCGGGTTTGTTTCAATTTATCATTGCCTGAGTACGGCAAGAAGAACCTGGCTCGGGTTTCATCACACAGCTCTCCAGCTGCACAAGTTGTTCATCACAGGAGCTAAAGTTGAAGCTTCACCATTTGGACCTTCTTCTTTCTTGATCTTTCCTTTCAAACTCTTAATTAGGGCTTGTTGTAAAGTTATATATCTGTTCGCCCTTCTCCTTTTCCTGGTGGGCATAATTCCTGGTTTTGATGGGGCTCCTTGAACATAACGTTTATTATTAGTTTTGGACATTTAATTTGTTTTGATTTTGAGGCAAGTTCCACTCTTGCTCCAAAGCAGCACAGGGGTGAATGCCAGTTGGCAGTGTGCAGGCTGCCTCTACAGGCACTCACTTTCCTGCCCCAATTCAGGACACGCTCTCTCTGGAGCACCAGGGTCTCCAAGGACAGCAAGGACATGAGGTGGTGTGTAGATATGACCATGGCACGTGGTCCAGCTGGTGCAGGAGCAGCAGTGCAGGGCTTTGTGGGTGCTGATGGTGTTCACCAGGGAATGATCCACCTTTGGGCTCTTCTGTTCCATCCCACCATCCCATGGAGATTGGATCCTCTGCTCAGTCCCGCTGTTTGCAGCTGTGTGGGGCAGGGCAGAATCACTGGGTGCCTTCTCCCGTGGTGGGAGCTGTGAGTTCAATACATGGGCTGGGTGTTGAAGTACGAGCAGACTCAGAGCAGCATCTCTCACCTGCCCTAAAATCTGAATTTCCCAGGCAGCAGTGGAGCACATGTGATGTTTTCCAAAGCTCTTGTGTGCCCAGGGTTTAGTTGGGTGCATGAGAGCACAGCTCCTGTTTGGGTCACACCTGATGTGTGCCTGGCAGCCGGCGCCTTTGCTCATTGGCCGAAGTGTCACTTTTTCCCCCAAACTGTAACTTCAGTTAAATCCTCCTGGCTCTGGGGCGATGCTGGGAGGGAGCAGAAGGGGGTGCAGGCAGGGTGGTGTGGGGCTGGCCAGGGCAGGGGGGTGTTTCACAGCACGACCCGGCCGAGCTCGCGGGGAGCGCGTTTTCGCTATTATTGCAATTATTACAACTTCCTGAATAGGTCGAAGGTCGTTCATAATTCACGCTTCTGTCATCTTTACACATGCCAAACGCAGTCTATTAAGCATAAATAAAATTTCAAGTGCCTGACCAGGAAAAGTAAACTGGGATTCATAACAATATGAGGCCTTATTCATCCATTTAAAAGTAAATTGCGTGTGTTCCTTTTTTTCTCCCCCCTCCTCCCCTTTCCCTTTACGGCTGTGCAGTTTGGGAGCTCTTATTTCTGCTCGGTAGCAGAGATCTCTGACCTGCAGTGTGGGCAGGCACAGAGGACTGATGAGCCAGGCCTCCCCCAACTTCTCCCCACCTCGGACCCCCTGAACTTTGAAAGTGTTTCCAGATCTGGATCCGATTTTGCTCTTCCTATATAAACTGCAGTCACACACCACTGATCCCAGGGCATGTGAAATGTGCATCTGGACTTTGCTTTTATTTCCACCCTCCCCACTTCTCTGGTTGTTCCTCTCCTGTGCAGAAGCTCTTCCTATACTCGATCTCGAGGCAGATTGGTGCACACTTGCACAGGTTAACCCAAAAAAGATGGATAATGGGATGGGCTCAGTAGGCTGGAGAAGTGCTGTCCAGAAAATGAAAATCTTTTGTTAATTACAGTAGAGTCAGGACTGCGCCCGAGAAATCTTCAAGCTTTGTAACTTATTCTGTGTTTGTATTTCCTAATACAAAAAATACTGCCCACAATAGACGTGCTGTAGTTGTAAAATGTGGGCAGCCTGAGGGAGACCTTTAGGACTGGGGGGAAATTATGAGCTTCCTCATCTGGGGGTTGCAGGACCCCCCCATCACCAGCCCTTAGTAGGCTGCTGCTGACTCAAAATTCAGGTAACATGGTTCATTGCAACAATTGGCTTCTCAGTTTTTCTGAGACAGGATAATTCCAGGAGGTTTTAGGTGAGAAGAGTGAGAAAGAAAGGTTTTTTGTGAAGTAGTAAGGACAGCTCCTAATATCAGATTTAATTTACCTGCATGACCATTTTGGTTTAAACTTCAAATTGTTTTATTTTAGATTCTCACTGCACCACAAATTGATGTGTAAGGTGTTAGTGCAGGTGAGGATTTTTGGACATGCAGAAATTAAAAAAGCTATTCTTAATAATAATTAAAGTTAGGATTATAATAATGTGTAAATGCCAGAGCTGGAAGTCTGTCACTGGGCTCTTGAGTTGCAAACTAAGGAAACATCACTCAGCTTAAAACATGGAGTTTTTTGGAACACTCTGTCTCATCTCCCCACTGAGGTGCAGGGGGGCTGGCCAAGGAGTTTCTGATGGGTAGTTTGATCATGTCTGCTATTTTTAAATACCAACACAGACAAGACAACTGGCTGCAGAGTTTATTCCCTGTTTAGGGATTTGTCCCACAGCTGCAAGAAAGATGCAGCATCATACCAGCACTTCCCAGAGAGAAGGGATGCTCCCCAGCACAGCACTTAGTGAACAAGGCCCTCTTTATGCCCCTGTACGGTCCATGTGTCCTCACTTTGCTGTGAGAGGTGAAAAGGTCTATCAAAGGTTTATCAAAACACCTTTGATGGGACAGGAAAAATACTGGAGAAGGCTTTGCTGTGGTTTTGTTCGCTGCTTGGTGTGGAGGCACCACTACCCTCAGACTAGCAGCTGCATTTGCCTGACTGTGACACAAAACCTGTCCTGGGCAGTGCAGAAACTTTGGCACAGCCCGTCTGGGGTGGTGGAAGTCCCACCTGGCTGTGTGGTGGTCCTGATCCTGCTTCCACCCAACAGGGAAGTTTGTAGAAGTCTCTCTGGTCAGTGTGCACATATTATTCCACATTTTATTTGCACCCAAAGCCAGGCAGCAGCCAAGCTTATCTTCCACAGATCTGACTGCAGCTTCCCTTTCGGATATGTGGAGTCCCTTATGCTTCTAGAAGAAAAAAGCCAGTATTTATCTTAATAAATGGAAAAACAAGCATCACTTACAGAAGATGTGGCGCTGCCATCAGATTTATTTTCAGGAGGTGGACGTTGGCTTCATTTGAATGTGTTTTGGTCTTTGGTGGAATGAGTTGCATTGCCCCAGCACGTCCCCAGCACACCGAGGGGATGCTCCCACAGAGCATCTCTGCATCCTTCAGCACCAAGGATGGCATTGTCTCCAGAGGGGATTGTGGGACCAGACATTCGTCCAGCTGCAGGAAGAGATACACATAAGACCCTGTCATGGCTCTCTTGGCCTCCAAAATACTTGGTGGAGTTTGAAATTCCCTCGATGAGAAATACAAATGGGAAGCCCAAGCAGCCCCAGCTGATGGTTCGATGAGGGTGGTGTGGAATTGGAGGGAGGTGCAGCCTGGGCGGATCACACTGTGTATAAATTCCTTCTCCTGAGGAAAACTGGCCATAAGCAGGGGGTTGTGGCATGGGTACCTTGTGCCTGATGTGTTTTGCCAACACTTCTGTCACCTGCTGAGGGATGGTAGGACGAGCTGCCCCAGGAGCCTCCACCACTGCTCCCTGCACCCTCCTCCGGGTTTGTTTGAGACAAGGTAAAGGGGAAAAAAAATCCAAATCCGAGGAAATGCAACTTAATTCGTTGTTTTTAGGTATTTAGCCCTTATCTGTGGGCATAACTTGTGCAGAAAGGAACGATTAGGCTATAGGGCCACCTCCTGGAGGACACCGGTATGTGCTGGCTGCCGATGGTGTTCGTCCCTGTGCAAGTGGGCAAGGAAAGCACCCACAAACCTTCACACACCCGTCCCTACCTGTGACAGATGCACCTGTGTGGCTTTGAACAACGCAGGTGATTTTCTGCCTTTCTCCAACACTCTGCAATGAGTGTTGAGAGTTAAGAGTTTGGGAGCAAAACCTTTAAAAATACATTAGTCTGGGAAAATGCAAAGACATCACTCTTTAGCGTAGGAAATATAGCTGTCATGTGTTTTTGTTTAACAAGGCCCGAGGAAGTTACTAATATTTATTTGAGCTGCTTCGTGGAGCTTTTTAGTGCTCTTCACATTTCCTGCTGAGACAGAAAGCAGCCAGATGGATTTTGGGATTTTCCTTTCAGCAGAGCCTTGTGGTGCTGGGGTGTGCTTCCTCTGGTGCATGGACCCAAGGGAGGGTGTCCCCCTTGCCCCCTCCAAAGCCTCCTGCCTCCCTGATGGGCTCCTTCCCACAGCCCAGTATCACCTGTGTGAGGGGTCACTGGCCAGAGTCACCACCAGCAGCTTTGGCTGCTCACGGTGTTTCTTCATCCAGGACTGATTTTTCCTTTGATTTGAAGCTAAGGAATAACCAGGCTCGTTGGTTTGTATAAGCCTCACAGCTTTCTGGACTGTGTCGATGATTGGAATGGGGGATGGATGTCTGTGGCTTAACCAGTGGCATGTCAGCATGTCTGCTTTAGAATTACTGAATCATTAAGGTTGGAAAAGACCTCTAAGATCATCAAGTCCAACTGTTAAAGTTACTTTAGTACCTTTTCCCAATGCAACAGGAGTTCCTGCTTCCAAGGCTCACTCAGGGATGTGTTTTATGGCCACTCTGCTCACGGGTTTGGTATAACTCAACACACAAGTTGCTGGTGATATCTGCAGTCATCACACAGCTCGTTTTGCAGCAGAGGCTGTTGAAAGCACTTGTCCTTTCTGTCCTCACAGGGCCCAAAGTACAACAGCTTTGGGGCTGGAAGGGGCAGACCTGCCATAGTCAGTGGGCACCTCTCCAGCAGCAGCACCACAACAAGGGCAGGCTCTGGCCACATGGTTTTGGTCTGTAACACTCACCAGCAGTGGCTGATACTTCTCTGCCTGTTTTGGTGCTCACGTTGCTTTCTCTATTTGTTTGTTTTCCAGATATTCTACAGAGTGGTAGCAGATATTGAACCAGGAGAGGAGCTCTTACTGTTCATGAAGAGTGAAGATTATTCACATGAGACAATGGCTCCGGACATCCACGGTTAGCCTCTTCTTACTCTTTCATCTAATAGAGAGTGTCACGGAAATTAAGCCAGAATTTAGAGAGATTTGTTCTCTGTTGGAATCCTGTTGAAAGCTGGGATGGGTTTACTGTAGCCAGGGAGGAGAGCTGGACCATGGCTGTATTTGTCCATCTTCTACCCCTCTTTTTCTGATGGAAATTTGATTGTTTTGTGGATATTGCAAAAGAAGAACAGGAGTTCATGTCCTTATCTCAAGGCTGTGCTGCTCCTGCAAGACGCGTATGGACCCTGATCATAGGTTATTTTTTGTCACTTAGCCAAACAGCTGTTACCTTGAAAAGAGAAAACCACAGAATTCCAGGATGTTCTGAGTTGGAAGGGACCCACAAGAATCATTGAGTCCAGCTCTTAAAATCTCAGACTGTTAATGTTGTTGTCACTTGTGACGGCATTTCAGCCATTCTTCCTCCTTCTGCTCATCCCACATACAGATTCCGGGCCTGAAGCTCCTGAGTTGGTGCTCAGATTTGTTCCCCACCTCCAAAAGCTCCTTTTGCTGTGCTGCCTGTCTGGTAGTGGGTTTTACAGCCACAGTGGGAACTGGGTGTGGGATATCTGCTTGGTGCCCAGTAGGTTGCGGTTTATGCCAACAGGGACATTTTACAAATTCTCAGGGATTCAGGGACAGTACACAGGGGTTTCCCCAGGGCAGGAAATATCAAGATCTGCACTTTCTTCGCTGCCTGTACATTTAAAGCACTATCTTTTGTTCTCTTAAGAAAAAGGTGGGGATTATTCATTCATTCCCATTTGGGTTTGTGTTTGGTTTTTTTTCCTCCAATGGTAACTTTGTTTGGTTATTGCTAAAGATGTTCCCCTTTTCAGCCCAGTGTTTTCCATGCCTAGTCTCTATGGTCAAGTAGCTATTGTATAAATGACACCAGAGGAAATCTCTGCAGTCACATGCAGGAATATGTCCCACAGGGCTGATTTAGAAGCAGACTGAGCCAAAGTGTTGCCTGTGGACAGCCAAGAACAGAACCCTGTGACGCTTTCTCTGGATCAGTTCAACTGTCAAGTAGCAACCAAGTACATGCATTGGAGATTTCAGCCAGATCCCTCAGTGCCTTTCTGACTCAGAGCCTCTGGGCATTTTTATCTGGAACCAGACCAGAGTGTCTGGCTCCTCACGTGGACCAACAGTAGAAAACCCAGCAGAAAAAGAATCATGGGATGCTCTTTTCCAAGTTTGTTTTTTTGGGATTTTCTTCAGCTAATCTATTCTTTTGCAGGAATTGCTAATTAATGGAATGCAGTATTCACTCTGCAGTAACACTCTAGTATCTTCTGCACTCATTTTCAGTAAGAAACACATTGTGACTGATATTACAGAATTTAAAGCAAGGACTTCACGTATCTCTGGCTTATTTGAGCAGGGTTAGGTGCTGCAAAAGGACTCATGGAAATGAAGAGGCTTTTAAAAACTATTAACACCTTTTTGGCTATTTTAGATGCTGATGTTTGTGTCTGGGTCACCTCCTTCAGACTCCACTGGAGATCCACCTTACACCTCATATATATAGTTCCATTTAGGATGGTATATAAACCAACTGACTTTTGTCCTGAGCCTGAGTTAGGGATCCCTATTTGATCCCAGGCAGTTAATTTAACCACACCATCATCCAACTCCTGATGGGATGGTGGTTAAAAGTGGCTGAAAACTGATGTGGTCTCCCCCTTTGTGTTCCAGAGGAGCGTCAGTACCGCTGCGAGGACTGTGACCAGCTCTTCGAGTCCAAGGCTGAGCTTGTAGATCACCAGAAGTTCCCCTGCAGCACCCCTCACTCTGCCTTCTCCATGGTGGAGGAGGACTTCCAGAAGAAGCTTGAGAATGAGAATGACCTTCAGGATGTTCATGAAATCCAGGAGTGCAAAGAGTGTGACCAAGTCTTCCCAGACTTACAAAGGTAGGAGTAGATGCTTAAAATGTAGATGCAAGTTCTTTAATGGCTTCAGCTGGATTCCCACACTTCCATAGTGTCTTCTTTCCTCTCCACATTGTGTGGGCACAGTTGAAGTGACTGTGAACTGCCCTTTTTGGGGCAGCAGTGTGTTTGTTTGCACTGCTTAATAATTATATACCTGTTAAATGCTGACTTGTCAATTTAGAGTACTCTGTGTTTCACAGAAACCCTCACTAGTCCGTGATTCAGGGTGTTGTGGTGTCTGTCAGAGCTTAGCATGGATTTCTGCATGTCCAGGGATAGTCCCATGGGATAATTGCTCCTGGAGGCTCCAGGTGCTCATTCTGCAAGACACAGCCCCCTCTCCCAAAGCAGAGACACTCCTTCGCTCCTCTTGATGGGAGTGGAGGAGGCTCAGCATCACATGGGGCATCTCAGATCAGCATTATCTGACCTGATCCTTTCACTTCCACAAAAATAATGACAAAATTAAAACATGATGTTCATCCACTGATGTTGAGCAGTGTGTGGCTTCACCTGTCTAATTTTCAATCTGAGGGGTTGATTCGAAGGGACTGATGGAGGCAGATCAAGTCAGAAGGATTGCCAGCAGCATGGATGAGGCAGGACTCTTGGCCATAAAGGTTTTGCATTTGGGAGTTATTTGGTGTTAAAGTCCTTTTCTCATGGAGAGCCATAGGATGATATCTAACATATGGGAATCATTGAGGAAATGTAAATTTAGCTTAAAATATTAAATATTGAAGAGAAAGGGCAGAAAACAAAGAACGAGTCATCATAAATAGATGGGTAGTACAGTGAGAAAGAGTGAAAAATGAGAGGGAATGCAGTCGTTCTCTGAACTCCTGAATTATTGAAAGACTCATACACCACAAAGACAGTTCACAGCAAAAAAGCACCACAATGTGCTATATCCAGATTATATAAAATAAAAAGCCCAAATGAGCCATGGTTGGGGAAGTGAGTAACTACATGAAGAAACAGCTGAGCAGGAAGATGGAGATGTTGGATCCAGGAATGCCCAGTGCTGATGGCGAGTCATGGAGCTGTTGGAAGGGACCCACAAGGGTGCCCGGGACAAGAATCTCTGGGTCATATGGCAAATTTGTTTACTTGTGCAGGATGGAGAGTGAATTGGTATAAAAATATTAGGAGGAGAAGCTAGAAATATTTTTCCACCCCCAAAGGAAGGAGAGGGGTAGAAGTAAGAGGAGCATCCGCAGGGTGAAAGTATTTCCATTACCTTTCGCTGAGGATGGAGGTTGCTATTGGGGCTGCACAACCCAAACGAGACTGTAACCCCAGTAAATTTTGTCAGTGATTCAGCAGAGATCACTGAGAGCTTCATGTGAGAATAGGTTGATCCAGTTGGGCATCCTGGGCTGAAAATCACAGTTTCCAGTGGCTTTTCTGTGGACCTACTCCTGCATTATGTAGTGATCTTTCCCCAAGCAGTATTGTGAGTTATGGCTGTTTGTGACCAAGCAATACAGGTGTTTAAAAGTATAAGTTTACTACAAATGAATAATAAAAATTCAGAGACAAAAATTAACTCAAAGACGTGCAAGAGAAATTAGGTGGACATTGAATATCCTACTAATAGATTGAATAAACCACTTAGAAATTAATGACTAAACAACTACACAGTTGAACACAGTTAACAGTAATCATGGAGAATGACTTCATTTGTAGTGTACCATATCTAGAGGCTTCTTATACTCCTCCTGTCCTACTCCAGAGGTGTTTTTCCTCATCTATTCCTGCCGTAAGAAAAACTGACTCCCATCAAAGGAGCGGATTTATGGCAGGTGGTGGGATCCAAGGTGTGTTTAGAGGGAAAGTCATAAGGTAGAAATAATTCAGACTGCAGGGAAGAATTACCAGAGTGAAATACTGAGAGGTGTATGAAATAATCTCCTTAGGGAGAGATGGCAGCAGCATCTCCTGGAGCATTTGCAAGTGGCCTGGCAAAACATGAGAGGATGTGTTATTCTGGTAGAGGGGAGGAGGTTCTGCCTCCTGGCTGGGGTAAGCCTGGTGTTCAAAAACTTGTTTCTGTCAGCATTGGGCCTTTGGGGCTATTAAATTTTTTTTTTATTTTTTTTTTGCTGTAACTGTGCACTCTGCTCTCTCCTCTTCCTATAACCCACTGATAAGCCCATGTGTGTGAGGGACCTTGCTGAGCCCTGTTCCTGTTTCCTCAGCCTGGAGAAGCACATGCTGTCACACAGCGAGGAGAGGGAGTACAAGTGTGACCAGTGCCCCAAAGCCTTTAACTGGAAGTCCAACTTGATACGTCACCAAATGTCTCACGACAGCGGGAAGCACTACGAGTGTGAGAACTGTGCCAAGGTACAGTGAATTTGTAGGCTGACACTTCTGGTGCTGCTGGATGCACGGGAGCATGGAAATGGGGATGCCTTGGTCTGGGATGCAGGAGGGTGTAGGGTTTCTGCCGTTTTCCAGATTGTTTTTCAAGGGTTTATGCTTCTACTTTATAAATATGGGTTTTTTTCTACCCCTTTTGATTTATTAACTGGCTGTGGAGTCTGAAGTGAGTGCTGATGCAGGATGCTGAACACTACACCCTCGAGCTCAGGGCTTGGCAGCCTGAGAGGATTGGTGGGGTGTAAGAAGGTCACTGGGAGGGGCAAGAAACCCCAGTGAAATGCAGGGTAGAGAGTTCCTCAGGCTGTGTACCAGCTGTTGGAACCAGAAACTTCTGGACACTACTGCAATATAAAGCAAAATAAGAAATAGCAATGGGCCCCAGCTGCACCAAGTGAGCACAGCTCATCTCTGGAGCATCTCCTGTCACTTCCCTACACTGGGCTTGCTGTGTGGATTATTTGTATAGGATGTGGTGCTCTGCATTGCTTTTTATCAGATTCCCAAAGCTTGGGCCTTCTGCATGAGAACCTAGTTGGTTTTAGGTGTATTTGCTGCAATAATGGGAATTTCTATTGAGCTTACAAGATGCAACCCAGTGCTGGTTTCTAGAACTGTATTGTGTACAGGATTTCTTGCTGTCACAGACTCCATTGCTGATATAAAGTATTTATATTGCAGTAATGTTTAGAGGTTTCAAGCAGCCACATTTTGCCTCATTTTCCATGAAGTCCCTGAGCCCAAATGCGCAATTTCTAATGGCAAGGTCAAATGCATTTTCTGCAAAGGGATTAACAGATCCACCCAATACTTGGCTGATCCTGGGAAACTGAGGCCCCAGCCTGCAGGCACAGCTCCCACTGATGCCCATTAGTGAGGTTTTTAATCTTAAGTACTCCCAAAAATAGCTCCAAAGTTTGAATTTTAAAAGGCTCTTGTAATAACTGGCTTCTTCCACGGTCAAGTTTCTTGGTTAATCAGTACTCATTTCCTAGCAGGTTTTCACGGACCCCAGCAACCTTCAGAGGCACATTCGTTCCCAGCATGTTGGGGCTCGTGCTCACGCTTGTCCAGAGTGTGGCAAAACCTTTGCCACTTCTTCAGGCCTCAAACAGCATAAACACATCCACAGCAGTGTC
Source organism: Pachyramphus minor (assembly GCA_013397135.1). Classification (NCBI taxonomy): domain Eukaryota; kingdom Metazoa; phylum Chordata; class Aves; order Passeriformes; family Tyrannidae; genus Pachyramphus; species Pachyramphus minor. The sequence goes on along the minus strand of VYXB01001760.1, from coordinate 210,244 downwards.
AAACCTTTTATATGTAAGTCTTCAACTACGTGTGTTTGTTTTAAGTGTTTCTTTTTCTGTAAAGCAGAGCGAGCTGGAAGCAGGAGGTTGCGTTCTGCTCCCTTTGAATTGCCCACCGGTGTCGTGTGGGTTCTGAGTAGTTAAATGAGTTCTGGGTAATTTGTGATCCAATGCAAGGACTTATTTTCATGTGATTTTCCTTTTCAGAGAGACACTGTATGTTTTATAAATGTACCTGTTGTCCCTGGGATATTCTTCCGTGCACAGATGCAAAGCAAGGAGTAGGATTTAGCAAGAAGGGGCTGTGCCAGCCTCTTGCAGCCTCATTGCTTTGCACTGTGCTGAACTGGCTACTCTCCTTCCTGCTTTAGGAGTTAATTTTGCACCAGTCTCCACAGCAGATGCCATGACTTTTGCTGGAGTTGGGAAACAAACCTCGGAGGCAATGAGTTTGAGTTGGAGCAGTTTGAGTTGGAGCACTTTGAGGCTCCTCTGCATGCCCCAAGTTTAAGTACTGAGTTGAGCTATTAGGTCCACTGCTTGTCCACTAGAGCTCTTAATCTTGCTGCTCTCAGCAGTAATTTACCTAAGTATTGGTACCACACCTGGAAAAACCATTGGCCACAAGCTCATGTAATTCCTCCAGAGAAGGAGTATTGTCTTAAACAACTAATTTGTGAAAAATCTGTAACCTGCCATTGGGTTAATAATACTTTTGATTTGGATTCCTTCAATGAGAAAAATATTTAAATAGATCAAATGTTAAATATCACTAATTTTTAAAACTGATTGCATGTTAAGTGATTACACTCAATTAGAAAACAGTAACTTCTGGTTAGGGAGGGACTTTTCAGATAGTCCTATTGCAACATCTTACATAAAAGTCTCTAAGCGACACCTCTCATACATGAAATAATCTCTCAGATGCTCTTTGTTGCTATTTGTTCTGATAAATCAAAACATCAACTGGTATTCTTTGCATGTCCAGTGTGAGGGATGAAACCCCATTGTGCAACCCACAAGTAAGAGCCAAGTAATCACAGAACAAAGGGGTTTGGAGACCACATGCTCGGCTTTGCCGAGCAATGAGAGGGAGGTAGGGTCACCTAGAGCAGATATCTGTTTTCCACCAGAAGGCCACACAGCATGATTTACTCGTACCAGTCTGTTTATGGCAACTGTCTCTTATTACAGTGCACCGCCCAAGCTTGAGTGAAAACTCACCAACACTAAGGTAATTACTCACTGCCTTCACAAAATCTCCAGCCTCCCCAAATAGAAACCACATGCCATAATAGACTGAACATATTCAAAATAGTACTTGCAGTAGTTTTTTTTAATAAGCAGAAAATATGCAAACTTCACTGCTGGCCAATTTGGGGTCCAGAGACAATGGTGGTACAGAGCGTGCTTCGGCATGAGATTAATTTTTGCAATTAGGGATCCAGATTGGGAGTTTGTGTTAAACCTGGCGTGTGTAGAGCAATAAAAGCTGCAAGGAGGGAAGCTTCCCTTACAAGTTAGTTGCTTAAAAGTACGGCAGTGAGATTTAAAGGGTGTGGTAAGGTGTAATAGGTGAAATCAAACCCAGCTTCTGTTGCTTTGCTACATGGAAGCAATTAAAGTTGATAACCATCCTCCGTCTACTAAACTTTAAGCACGTGATGAAAAGGAGGTGGGTCTTACAACACAAACTGAGGAGTCCTGGCTCCTCTTTGCCTCCATGGGGTGCAGGTAGCACAGTCCATTTAGACAGAGTCTCCTCCAAAATTTGTGGGGCATTGGGTGGGCCTGTCACTGATGCTGTGATCACTCAGGCTTCAGGTGACAGTCCCCACTCAAGGAGGTAAAGGCTTCAAACTGGGCCCAAAATTTCTTTGCCAGCCTTTTGAGCCCATGGATTAAACAGAATGCCTGTTAAATGCAAAAGGCACCTTGAGCAAGCAGCACCTCATTAAAGAGTTTCAAATAACTACAGTGCTCAGAAATGTGAAATCCTGGGTACTGCTGTTAATTGTTTGATTGACATTGTAATGATAAATATTTACACATGTTCATGGTATTGCCATTATTGATTGAGTTTAGCTTTGAAACTGATAAAATATGTTTAGTCAAATGATGAATTTGCATCTCCCTTAATAGTCTGTAAGGATATCTCTTAATTCTAAGTGCATATTTTTGCTTTTCTCCAGAGCCGAGTATTTCTTGATTCTGTTGACTTTGGAATATATTACTGGAGAATTTAATACTATATATATATATATATAAAATATATATAGTATACATACTATATATAAAATAAAAATATAAATATATATATA
>VYXB01001760.1:0-207911 GCA_013397135.1 Pachyramphus minor | reverse complement strand
TATATATAAAATAAATATAAAAATAAATAAATATATATATATACACTAAATAATATGCTGTATAATAATTTAATAATTTAAGGCAGAACTTCCCAGACTTTGGGAAGATTAAATCTGTGCCAATACTCCCCTTTTCTCCCCCTTGCCGCTCTAGCCTACCTGAGCAAAGCCTTGTCTTTACTAAAGCCATGTTAGTAAGAAGCAGGCCCTCAACACCACCTGGTAGAAGATTAAAGATTCATAAAACATGATTTATTTTTAATTCTGCCTTAGCCTAGCCTTGGAAATGTATGCATTTGAGATATCTTTGTCTGGAAAAATATATATGGTTTATTTTGTTTTACGCATGGAGAGGAGTTGATCCATAATATCCAAGATGAAGCTTGTGCAAAATTATGGATATGACACTCATGTCACCTTTCGTGTCAGTTTAATTTTGCTTTCTGTGAGCAACATGATGGAGCAGGGGGGGCTTACTGTGTAAAACCTCAACAGTGAAGGTAAGGGGCCTGGTTCTGTACCCTGCAGTTTGGAGGTGGGAGCAGAAATTTTATGCCTGCAATTAGGCTAAAAATAGGAGAAAATAGCAGTAAGATCAGAGCTTCATACTGCAGAAAAAAATAGTTCTATATTAAATAAAAAATATTTCTATGTTAAATAGGCAAATAAATATTTTTAAAAAGGGGCAGAAAGTACTTAAGAGGAAAAAAGAGTATTTTCAAGGAACTAGAATAATCTCTCCTCATCCTTTGTGTCCTTCTTTTTTTGTTTCTCTTCCATAGTTTTTCTTCCATATTTTTCACTATATATTTGATTTTCTCTCTTTTCTTTCTTGTCTCTCCTTGTGAATGAAGATTTCCAGCAGGAACCCTTAACTGATACACAGCACCAAACATTCTTCCTGAATTACCGCATTGCAAATTTCCTGTGTTTGGGGCCCAATTCTGCACTCTCTACCCCACGAATTGTCCCGGGGATGTCAATGGGATGTGAGCAGGGAAAACGGGTGGATGGGGCAGGATCAGGCCCTGGAACAATAGGAGCATTGTTGCTGAGATATGAAGCAGCCTCCTGAAGAGGTAAACAGTTCAGGGATGACAACAAGTGGTCGAGTTTCTCAAGGGCAGGGATTCGGAGGAGCAGGAAGGTTAGTGCGGGCCCCGGTGCGAGTGGAAGTTAGAGGACGTGATTGCAGTTCATGGGAACCAAGAGTGCAGGATGGGATACATTCAATTCAGTTTCCTTTGCAGGCTTAAAATAGAGCCATTGTAAATTATGTCAGACTGTCTCAAATCATGAAAATGATTGTTAAAAAGCCCTCAGAATACACAATGTGTATTGTTGCGCGGCTTTGATGTGTGAAAGATGAGAGTTTATGATATAACACAAATTAAATAAAAATAAAGTGGCCACATGCTTTTTCCTGGCTGGAAAAAAAAAGGAAAAAAGGATTTATTACAGAGGGATAATACTGCTTGCTGATAATGCTGCTGCCTTGTTTTTAAACAACTGTTAGAAGCAAGGTAGTGCAGAGGTACAGATAAATTTTAGCATAATGAAGAGCACAAGACTCAGACTTGCCCAATGCTCCTGCTTATCCAAAGGATGTCAAAAGGGGACTGGGGAGTGATGCATTACCCTCTCCCAAACCCTGCTTTAATGTATAACTTGGTTGTTGCCCCAGTTTATTCCCTAAGCTTTGTAGCAGCCAAAAAATCAGGAACCTGCAGAATCCTGTTCGGAGCAGTGACGTGATGGACCCTTCCTAGTGTCTCACTCTGTAGCACCAGGAGCACTTCCAACCTCCTGCTGCTCCCAGTGGTTACTGGAAGCTGTGCTGAGTGTCACAGGCTGGATCAGCTCTGTGTTCCCAAGGTAGATCTGCTCCCCTATATGGTCTCAGGCTCTCTCCCAGGTTCTGCTTTTGTGAGGCTGAAACTATTTCTCATCCCAGAGGAGTTTGAAAGGAAAACCATTGGGCTCTTACTGAGCAATAGACGTGCAAATAAATGCAGCTCCATTCTTAAATGATTTTTTTAAAAATATAATGTATTTTGTCATGTACAGGGGGCAAATAAGCAATATTAAGACTAGTAAAGCTATTAGGATGTGGAATTTAGAGCTGCAGCATCACAGGCACCTGTAAGGACTATGCATTACACAAAGAGAAATGCTTTGGACATATGAAAGTACTAGTCTGAGGTTACTCAGGCTCTAGCCTAGACTTCCATGAGATTAAATTTTTAATTGTAAGTGGAAAAAAGTGTTGTTTGTTATCAAGATTATACCTGGAAATACCTGGTTGTCTCCTCCTTCGCCTCTCTCCTATCCTTGTGGTCTTACAGGCTGAAAGCTCTGTGAGGCAGCTCCATCTCTGTCTGGTCCTGCAAATATTTATTTTAATGACTAATTTCCACATGGGAATAGTGACATGAATGGATGTAATTTGGAGACACCTGTGCTCTCACACAGGAGCACTGTGGGTTCATACAGGGTCACGGCACTGTGGCTCTTGGTGGGGCTCTGGGGGCTGATGCAACATGGAATAACGGTACTGACTGTGCAACACTGTGCAAAGCAAAGAGCAAACAAGGAGACCGTGTCTTTTAGTGATTCCAGACCTCTTCTGGTTTGTTGGAGTGGGTTTTGATGCTGTCTTTAAACATTTGTGTGCCTTGCTTTGGAGAGTGCAATGGCTTTTGTATGTTTGTGCACCCAGACTTCTCCCTGCGGCTTCCTCATTGGCATTTGGTGGGTAAAAAAATGGTGTTGTTTGCACAATTTTGGGGGTGGGGGCAATTACCATAAAGCCTGAGATGTGTTGTTGTTGTTGTTGTTGTTTACATACAGGTGAGGTCTGCCATAAATCCTATACTCAGTTTTCAAACCTTTGTCGTCATAAGCGCATGCATGCTGATTGCAGAACCCAAATCAAGTGCAAAGACTGTGGACAAATGTTCAGCACTACGTCTTCCTTAAATAAACACAGGAGATTTTGTGAGGGCAAGAACCATTTTGCAGCAGGAGGATTTTTTGGCCAAGGCATTTCTCTTCCTGGAACCCCAGCTATGGATAAAACGTCCATGGTTAATATGAATCATGCAAATCCGGGCCTTGCTGACTATTTTGGAGCCAATAGGCATCCTGCTGGTCTTACCTTTCCAACAGCTCCTGGATTTTCTTTTAGCTTCCCCGGTCTGTTTCCTTCAGGCTTGTACCACAGGCCGCCTTTGCTACCTACTAGTTCTCCTGTTAAAGGACTTCCGAGCGCAGATCAGACAAACAAAAGCCAAAGTCCCCTCATGACAAATCCTCAGATACTGCCAGCCACCCAGGATATTTTGAAGGCACTAAATAAACAACCACCAGTAGGGGAGAATAAGCCAGTGGAGCTTCAACCAGAAGGGTCCTCTGAAGAGAGGCCGCATGAGAAACTCAGTGACCAGTCAGAGAGTAGTGACCTTGACCTTGACGATGTCAGTACCCCCAGTGGCAGTGACCTGGAAACCACCTCGGGCTCTGATCTGGAAAGTGACATTGAAAGTGAGAAAGAGAAATTTAAAGAAAATGGTAAAATGTTCAAAGACAAAGTAAGCTCTCTGCAGAGCCTGGCGTCAATAAATAATAAGAAAGACCACAGCAATCATTCCATTTTCTCACCATCCTTAGAGGAGCAGACTGCGGTGTCAGGAGCGGTGAATGATTCTATAAAGGCTATTGCTTCTATTGCTGAAAAGTACTTTGGTTCAACAGGACTTGTGGGGCTGCAAGACAAAAAAGTCGGAGCCTTACCTTACCCTTCCATGTTTCCCCTCCCGTTTTTTCCAGCATTCTCTCAATCAATGTATCCATTTCCTGATAGAGACTTGAGACCGTTACCCTTGAAAGTGGAGCCCCAATCACCCAGTGAAATAAAGAAGATCGCAAAGGGAAGCTCTGAGTCCCCCTTTGACCTCACCATAAAGCGTAAGGAGGAGAAGCCACTTACTCCCATACCCTCAAAGCCAGCAGCCCCCTGTGCAGCCAGCCAGGACCAGCCTCTGGATCTCAGCATGGGCAGCCGAAGTCGAGCCAGCAGCACAAAACAAGCCGAGCCTCGGAAGAACCACGTCTTTGGAGAGAAGAAGGGAGGAGACCTCGAGCAAAGGAAAGCTTCAGAGTCCTCTTTGCAGCACGCCAGGCCCACCCCGTTCTTTATGGATCCCATTTACAGGTAACGGACTGTCTGCTGCCTTTCAGCATCCTTTGGGACAGGCAGCCAGGGCCACAGCCCCATCCCCCTCCCAGGGTCCCTGGAGGAACCATCCCATTGCAGGGGCATGGGGGGGTGGGAGTTGAGGCTGCATTTTGGCCTGCACATCCCACCTCACATCCCAGCTGTTCCCACCCAGCCCCAGAGCTGGTAATGCTGCAGTTAACAAGTCTTCGTGACTGCCCTCATTGCCTTGTCTCATTAGTTTAACCTGCATAGGTAGAAGTTGAATAGATTCTCCTACCTGTAAATGAATGGCATCAGTATTGAATGTTTGTATATTTGCTGTGTATTTGACATCACTGATTTGCCTGAAATTCCTTTTCTTCCAAAATGCTGCCCACTCTGGCTTCCCCTGGATTTGACAGTGCATCTTTCCAGGGTGCCTGTTGTACTCCACCTTGCCAGTTCCTCTTGATTTCCGTGGTACAACACTGGTCCTAAGGAGTATTAAAACCATGGAAATTGAGAGTGATATCTACCCTTTTTTACAATTATTTGAGTAGTGGGTTGATTTCTTCAGGCATTTCATTAATGGAATTGAAGGCACAGCGTCCTTGTGTGCATAAAGCCTCCTCAGTGGACTGCTTAATCATAGACTCATCACAGAAAGGCTTGGGTTAGAAGGGACCTTAAAGATCATCTCCTTCCAACCCCCTGCCATAGGCAAGCACACCTTCCACTAGACCAGGTTGCTCAGAGCCCCATCCATGATCTACCTGGAATGATCTGCCATGGATCTACATGAAATCAGTTAGAGTCTCATTGTTGGATTTTACTTGTGAACAAGCAGACACTGTCAGTGAGCTGAGGTTTTAAAAACCAGTGGTAAAATCCAGACATCCTGGTGCTTCCCAGTGGAGCCAAGATGGATCTCACTGGGATCTGAATTTCACCTGCATCCTCTGTATGTCAGCGCCCTTGCCCTTTCTGTAACCAGCCAAAGTCATGCATCTGAATTAGTTTAGAGAAATATTAGCCATAAAAATATTTGTCTGTAATATAGATGACTGATTTTACAGCCTATTGTTAAAAAAAGAAGGTTATTGCCATGTAAATTATGTTAATTTATTACTTTATCTGAAAAAAGAATGCTGTGGGCAAAGTTTTTGCAGAATGCTGGTGCATAAGACAGCAAGTCTGCATTATGAAGAAACAGGATATGATGCTATTTAGTGAGATGGTTTTATTTCATGCCAGATTGATATCTGTATGAGACCATAGGTTTTCTTTGCGTCATATTCATTTAAAATGCCTGAAACAGCGGAAATAATGATCCGTCCTTTATGGCCCTGCATTACAAACTAATTAAATTGCATTACAAACTCCCCTGCCCACGGCAGGGGGGTTGGACCCAGATGATCCTTAAGGTCCCTTCCAACCCAAACCATTCTGTGATTCTAATGAAATCTGTACCAGTTCTGGCAGCGTAGCACAAGGCCTGTTGTTACTGAGCCTTCCTTTGCCAAGAGCTACATCTGCACGTGGACAGCAGGATCTGTCCCTTAAACCATGCACATCGATAACACAAAAAAGCAAAAACCCCAAATTTCCACGCTGTTTCTGAATTATTCATGCAGTGTTTTGCTACCTGAGTGCCCATGAGTGGGTTGCAGTCTTTGCTGCTGGCATCTCAGATTTGGTGTGTTCCTACAAGCTCACCTTTCTCCCTCATGCACCTGAGAGGTTTCCAGGGTGGTGGCTGTGATGTCCTGCATGGGCAGGTGACCCATTGCTCAAGGCTCTGTTGCCTTGAACTCCTCTGAGTTGAGAGCACACTCTGTTGTCTTATTTATTTATAAAAGCGCTCAGTAATTAATCATTGGTTCCTGTTATAATTATTAGCAATCTTTTGAAATGTGTTATTCCCTATTTATATAAGATTATTCTGTATATAGATGGTATCATCTCCCTTTAATGAAGATTCGCAGCCCCCACCTCACTAATGAGCTGTACCTGGGTATTGACTGTCCTTCCTTGTACCATTATCTCTAAGAAAAAAATTACTTGATGCATAATTGCATATTTTAAACATGAGTAGCTGTATGATTACTGTTGTCTGAGACTGATTCACCACAAGCAAATCTAATTTTAACATTTACAGAGTAGAAAAAAGAAAGTTAACTGACCCACTGGAAGCTTTGAAAGAGAAATACTTGAGACCTTCCCCGGGATTCTTGTTTCATCCACAAGTAAGTATTTCGGGAATTTTAATGTTGTAAACAAGCCTGTTGATGCTTCAAAGCAGGTGCAGAGAAATGAATGCAGTCTTAGTCATTTTTGGATTTCCTAAAACACACAGTTTTTACTGGGCCATTGTGGTGGAAAAGCGTAAGCATTGTTCTGAGCTTCTTGATGTTTTGCAGATGAAACAACATGTTTTGATTATAGAGGAAGCCAGATTCGAACTACATGTATCTTTTAGAACCATGTTCCTCCAAAACCACAGCGTAGCTACCAACACTTGAAGCTACTTGTGTCTTCTTCAGCACTCCCGTGCTCTGGGCGAGTAGAGTCAGTATTGACTGCCAGGACTCAGTGCAGATTCAAAGTAGGGCCAGCAAACTGAGCAGCCCAGTTGTCAAGTGATTTTATTACATTTAAGGACTCCCATAAAAGAGATAAAAGATTCCACCTAATGTTTTTCCAGTCTCATGATGCAAATGCTCCATCTTTTTTAGGCAGCTGTTGTGGGCTGTATAGTGTGTGCAGTGACTGTGTAAGATCCCTGCTCCTCCATACCTGAAGGTGTGCTGTATGAGGGCTGCTCTCTTGTTCCTAGGCCACACTCCTGAATAACAAACATGTTACACCTAAAATGGTGTAACAACTGTATAGGAAGAGGATCTGTATGCAAATTACGTTGCTTTTCTCCACCAGCACTCACTTTGTCTCCTTCCTCCTTGCTTAAGGAGATTTTGCTAAATGTTTGGGTTAAATCTTATACCTGAAATAAAATGCTCTGTGGTATTTGCAAATTTGAGCCCCTTGCTGATGGTGGGGGCTCTTTCATTTTAGTAGTGACACCCTATACACATCTTGTATTTTAAGCACACAACCACCAGCTCCTGCCCCTGGTTCAGGTTCCTCTGAATTCTTGCTTTCTCTTTTCCAATGAAGTCCTAAGCTCTTCTGTCCTAAGTTGTATAGAATATACTCTGAAATGTGGGACTTCTGGAGAACTGGGAAGAGCAGCTGATGGCACATATGGTTGCAGATGCACAAACATAATGCTATTGCATGGGTGGAGATTGCAGAAAAACACCCTATTCTAATTTCGGTTTCCAAAGGAAGTGTCGGATCTAAGTATTGAATTTTGTAGTATTTATGGCATTAAATAAGTATTTTTAAGCATTAAATAAGTATTTAAGATGTATTAAAATTACTGAGAATTTATGTGGAAGATTTAATAGCAGCTCAACACTTCTTGCTGAGATTACCTTAAATTAGTTAAGTTTGCCTAAGTAGGAAAACAGCAAGTGAAAGTTCCAATTTCATAGCAGACAGTACTAATGGACAAACAGGAGCTCAGTCCTCTTTGTGTCCCTGGTTTGAAACCAGACTGGTTCTTCTCCATCAAGTGACTTATTCTGTTAGATCAGCTGAGGGGCTGTAAATTAATAGTAAATTATTTAAATGAGGGCACTTTAGGTACTATGGTGATGAAAAACCTGGTATTATTTTGCTTAGTGCTCTGTTCAGAAGATGTAACTCAGTGTGGTTCAGTGAAGTTGGGTTCAGGGGGCTCTGAAGGTGTCAGAGGTGTGATGCCAGGCTTAGGTTGGGTGGTCAGTGGGTGGGACAGGGGCTGTTGGGGGAAAGTTCACAGTTAGGAGTTTGGCTGTGGTGGACAGGGAAGGAGCTGGATCCTCCTCTGTGTAGTGTTGTCTGTCTGAGTTCGCTGGGGAACTGGAGTCAGGCCAGGATGCCGTAGGCATGCAGGTGAAATGGAGGCATTGGGCATTTTCCCATTAATGGGCAGGATGTTGGGATTTCACCCCTCCTGTTTTTTCACAGAGGGTTGGTTAAATCTCTGGTTGGTGCCTGAGGAAGGTGCCAGTGCTGTCACCAAGTCCCTCAGCGTGAGGAGGAGGTGTCGGATGCCACCTCCCCATGGCAGGGCCAGCCCAGGTGGGGCAGAGCCAGCACCCTGTGGCAGGAGGGAGGGCTGGCTGTGCACCTGCCTTGCGGAGCCCCTTCCTCCCCATTTCCCATTGTGCAGTTGAATAAAAATCCCACGGTAAAGCCTGGCTTCCGTTTTATCACTTACCTGACTGAGAGGGATAACGTCTTAAACATGTTGGGAGAGGGATCCATACAAAGGTCAGGAGTGTAACACTCTTAGTACATTGTAAAGGAAAACTAAACCACCAGCACATGTCCTGTCAAAAAAGTAAATGCCAAAAAGTGCTCTCTTGCAAACTTTAATAGAAAGGAGCCTCCTGTTTGCAAAGAGTGAATCTGGCTTGGTATTTATAGAGGACTGGGGAATGGCAGAAAAGCTGTTTTTCCTTTATAGTCGTGTTCACCCCTGTAAAACTACAGGTGGGGAGTGCTCCACAAGTTTTCATTTTCTGCTGGCAGGACTTATCCATGTAAAATAGCTCCGGAATTACTGTTTGTGTCGTACAAGGTTGTGTTTCTGCAGGTGAATTTATTTCTGAAAATTGCTATCTCATGGAGAAGGAATTTCTTTTTTTTAACTGTGTAATACGACAGCAAACAGATGGGTCTTTTGAATAGGTTCCTGAAGTAGAGCTTAAAGACATAAACCTCGTAGTCCTTATCCTCCCTGCCTAGGCAAAATTCCTCCCAGTGGCAGTGGCCCAAAAGCTATGAAAATTAGATAATTTAATGGCATTTCACAACAGTTTTTCACTACAGGGATTACATTTTTAGGAAGAGAACACCCCCCTGCAACAAATAATGCAGGATAACATTTTAATTAGTGTCTTTAAGTAAAATCTTAGTAGGTAGATTGATTGCAATGAGGGTTCCAACGCAGGAATAATATGTTGTTTTTGTTTCAATTTTGCTCCCAGTTCCAATTGCCTGATCAAAGAATTTGGGTAAGTTCATTGCTTATATTTTTGATTTAATCACTGTGAAATAAATTGCATAAGAAAAATATAGTATGAAAGATAACTTACCACTCAGTTATGGAGCATGCCATGCTTTCCTGCAGGGTGTTGTAGCTGTAGCAGATAAATATCCTCTTATGTCAAATTGGCTTTATTTTTACGTACCTGATCCTGCTGGTTTTATTTGGCAAAGGCAATAGGAGCTTTACCTGAGTGAGGGTTTCAGAACTCACCCTTTGTTTATATGTAACTGAAATTGTTCCAAGCCATTTCCTTCAGAGATTGCAGTGAAATTTTCAGGCTGAAATCTTGTTAGATTGCAATAGTTAATAAATATTTAATCTGCATTAAAATACAGAGCCTCAGAGGACTTCATGTTTCTCTCTCTCCTTGACTTCAGTGGGAGTTAGTCGCTTTAATAGTCACTTTAATAGTCACTTTAATAGCTTTGAAATTTGGATCTTAATTGCTCATTGCGGTGCTTAAAGCAGAAATAAAACACCCATTTATTTGCTGTGTTTAGGTCAAATTTGCCCTGTGTGTATACTTACATCAGCCCCTTACATGAACAGGAATTGTGCTTCTAGTACTATGGGATAAATTTGAGCTCGCTCTTCTATTTTTATAAAACGTTATTTTTAATAGGTCTAAATTGTTCATGAAAAAAAATAGAGCTGCAGCAACTGCTTTTGCAGATGCAACTCAAATAACTCCGTGTTCTGCTCTTGCGTTGCTGGCTCCTCAGCTGCAGCGCTGAACCCATAAATACTTGTCCCAGATTTTTCCCAACCTTTGGGCTTGGGAGGGGAGAGCTGGAGCCAGGCGGCTGCGGGTCCTGACTCACTCGCTCATCAGAGCGACGTGGACTCATTTCACAAGGCAAAGCCAGAATTTGGCAAATTGAGCTCCGGGATCTTCATGTGCTTCTCCCCACGTGCACGGAGCTGGTGTGGGAGCTCCCAGAGGTGCTGCCCCTGCAGAGGAGCCCTCAGCCCTGCTCTCCATGCCATCCATGGCACACTTCAAAAGCAGTGATGGCCCTTTGCTTTGGGCACATGTGGTTTTTAATCCCACTGTCTTCCTGTAAAGCAATGGTTTATGCTGCAGAAGATGCACTGGGACCCTGAGGTGAAAGGAGCTGAGGCACTGAAGGGCTCCTGTGAGCACCCATGGGTGCTGGTGGAGCTCAGCAGGCAGCAGGTAGCGTTAGATGCCAGACTTGAAGAGCACAAGAGCTGGTTGCCAAACGTTGTCTTTGTGGTAGAGGGAATTTGGTGTAGGACATGAAGGGGCCATGGTAGAATTTGTGATTTGGCCCAGGCACCCTTAATGCTCTGCTCTCAGAAAAGTAGCTTATTTTGGGAATATTTGATAATTTGAAAAACCAAGTGCAGTCTATTCCTTCTGTCTGTTTCCCTTGACCTTTGGCTTGGTCCTTAAATTTCCGTCATCCTACTTCTCTTGTGATTGTGCAGCTCCTGGCTGTGCTCATGCTTTGAGCAGCTCCAGCAGAAATAGGTGTTTAAAACATAAAGTGACTGAGCAGGATGCTGATTCATGGCTGAATCTCCATCTTGGGAGATTTGAATATGTCACACAAGGCTTTCTATCTCAATTCCCAGTTGCATGTGCCATATATTTCAAGATTATTTGAGATTGTTTTTCATTGTTTGGCAGGAACCCTATAGTACAAATCAATGGCCAACACCCTCTCTTGAATGGATCAGGATTTATTTGATCTGTGGACTCTTTTATCCCCTTCTGGTCCCCTCAGGAGGAGGTTGCTATAAAGAGGTTCTGTAATAATAGGCACCCATTATTTGCAATAGCTTTATGGAAAATCATTTAAAACAATTTTACAGATAAATGAAAAGGAATTTGGTGAGTGCATTAGCAAAGTTTTTATTTTGCTGTGCTTATTTTTAGGACACGATCCATTCTGTTAGCTCAGCTAAATCCCCACCAACTGCATTCATACAAATAAAGTTGTCCTGGAACCATACTGCAGATCAGCAGGAGTTTCTTGCTACTGCTTCATAAAGTTCAGCCACGTGTGATGGATCTCTTGAACGTGAATATAGCTCAGCCAAGTTCCAGGACTGGATGTCCAAATACACCCAGTTACAAGACAACAAATACAAAAGTTTTGGTTTTTAGAGGCAGCATTATAACTTGAGCTGGGGAGGGAGAAATCCTGAGCTTTAGTAGTCGGATTTTGAAGATTTCTCCAAATAACAGTAGTAAAAATAGAAAGCAAACACTTGAACAGTTTTTTTTCCCATGAGTTGCAGCCATAAAGTCAGTTGTTTTTGTGATAGTAGCAATGAAGGAGTTGCGTTTGTGAAACATGAGGTCATGTAATTCATGACATTGTCTGCGAGATTATTCCATATCATCAGGTTATTCCTAAAAAGCAGCAACAGCAAACCTCTGCTTAATTTATGCCATTTTTTCTTTGGTTGGTTAATAAATTTTAAGACAAATGCTCCAGGCCCCTGCTGATGATATCTTGCCCATTGAAATGTTTATAAATACTTGTTTTAGCCGATTATGGTAATGTCTGCATTTTTGAGTCGGAGCTGGGGAATTGTGACTGCACATTAGTTTGCGTCAGTCGGAGGTTAATAGCCTCTCAGGGAGCAGGAGGGAGGTGGGGGAAAGCTGCTTCCTTTTCCAGACATCTGGACACAGATAGAATCAACAACTCTTATATATGTAAATCAAAAGTTACTGTTCTATATAAAATACTGTCATTCACTGATCTCAGATTAGGAGCAGACATGGCTTGTCCATAAGGCAAGAACTGTATGTAAAATAGGTAACAGGATCTTCTGGCTCTCTACCTCCTTGGAGAGCTTTCTCCATGGACATGGCAATTACACTAATCCCATCCTCAGGGTCAAGCTGTGCCTTCCTCCCCATGCCCTGTTCAGGTATCGCAGCCCTTGGGCACTTGGCTGCCGTGCAGACCCCCGAAAGTGCTGCCTGGTGGCTTGAGCCACACATCCACCTCCCTGGTGGTCCCCAGGGGCCATCCCTGGAGAGATGAGATGACTGTGAGCACCCACCTAGCCTCTCAGGACAGATGCTGTCGCTAACAACTTGCTGCAGGAGTTTGGTGGATTGATGACCAGAAGCATCTCCATGGCCCACACAACCCCTCCAGGGGCACCTCTTGCTTTGCCATCAGCAGTAGTAGTGTTCTGAAGGAGGAAGAGCTACTTCAGTTGTGTTTCAGCTGGAACAGGGAGTTCCATTGCAGAAGCAGGAAAGTCATGTAATATTGGGGTAATATTTAGTCATTAAAAAAGGGAGGCAGGGAAAAAGGGTGAGAATAAAGTAATGTTTTTACAGTTGTTGAAGATTATCAGTGAGTCTACCTTAAGGTGTCTTTGGACTCTGAAATATGGCCTGTGTCTGTAAATGCCATAGGAAGAAGGGTGATCAGGAAAAGAGCTGGGTTTGTGATTGTTTACTGAGAACAGCTGAATCCAAAGCTGGCTATGAAGATTTTGCAGAACAGTCAGAGAAAGCTGAGTCACCAGGATTAAAACAGCAGTAAAACTCAATGTCAGTAAATACCCAGTAATACCAAGGGGAAAGTGTGACTCTTAACTCATGTAATTCAGGAAAAAGATCTTGAAGTTGATAGTTTTATGAAAATATCTTCTGAGTGCTTAGCAGAAAGAAATTGAAAACATCATTGTGTTATAATGCCTTCAGGTCTTAAATACAGCCAAAGTCCCCCTCAGAAAGGACATAGAATTAGAAAAGCCACAGAAAAGTGCAACGATGATGATTAGAGGTAGGGATCAGCTTCATACAAAAAGAGACTAAGTAGATTTTGATTTTTTCAGCTTGGAAAAAGGTGCCTGAGGGAGCTGTGCCCCAGCTCCGTAGCCCATGAATGGTGAGCAGAACCTGAATGAGGAGTGGTTATTCGTTAGTGGTAACAATACAAAAAAAAAAAAAAGTGCACACAGCTGCATTATCAGGCAAAAGACTGGGAAGGAACAAAACCCAGTATCTTTTCCTATGCACCTAATTAAATTGGTGAACTCTGAGTTTGTATAAATGGGTTTGAAAAGGATCTAGCCAAGAGAAGGAGAGCAACAGCAGCCGATGGCTATTTAACACCAGAAGTGAGATGCAGCCTCCAGTTAATGCTCTTCCACCTCTTGGTGCTGGAGCATGAGCAGGAGACACTGGGAATAAGATCTGTCCCTTGCCCACCCTCCTGCACATCCCCTGGCACCACTGCTTGGAACCAGGATGCCACCTTCTAAAAGCATATGCCACAGGTTTAGAATTCCTGCTTGGTTTTGGTGCCTGAGTTGGGCCTTGATGCGACCAACCCCCAGATTTCATATTGCTTGGTAGGTATTTTGGAAGTAGAATGATGAGCAGGGGCTGTCTGCCTGTGCATGAACTGGTGGAGAGCATGTTGTGGGTCTGTGCTGGCAAGATTTTCTGGGGTGGAAGACACCCCCACAGCCCAGGTGCTTATCTCGTGATGTGTTTTTACATCCTGAAGGCTCTGAGCACCAACACACTCCAGGACTTGGTAAGAAAATACCCCAGTTTTGGTTCTAGTGAGCCCTACCTCCTGCAGATAGTACCAGCTCTAATTATCTGACAGCACCTTGTATCAGCAAAGCTGTGGGGCCAGGCTCTTCCTGTTGGTGCTGGTCCAGTTCTTCAAAAACATAAATCATTCCAGGTAACTGCACAGATCAGGCTTCATTAAAAAAAAAACAGACCAAAACACAATAGTCATTCCTATGGTGAGAAACATATTTTTAGAAAGCGAGTAATACTTTAAAATAATTGGAAGTGCTCGTGTTTCCTCTGGATGAGGGATTTAAGATAAGGTGCAGATTTCATACGTATTTTGGGACTGATGTAATCCTGGAGGCAGTGTTGGAGGTAGCACTGATTTGCATTGCTGTACATTAAAGGAGAATAAGTCTCAATTTCTCCTCTGCAAAATCCTAGAAACAAGAACTTAAAAAAAAAAAAAGAAATCAGCACGACTAAACCATTTTAAATGTAAAGGTGAAAATAGCTGCTCTAATATATTACTGGGGGGGAACCATGTGCATGAGAAATGGTGATCCAAAAATGATTTAAACCTACTAGATAATGAAACGGACTTGAATATTAAATATACATAAATAAAACATTTATTATACTTCTCAATACCCTTATTATTCTTCATCATAAATATGTGCTTTCATAACCCGTGCACTGTCTTGTCCCTGCTAATCAGCCTGAAGGCCAAAGGGCATTTTTCATTGAAACCATTTCTTTTCAGCAGCTGTAAAATAGATGAGTGAATTTTTGGGGGAGAACAATTAGAAGGAATTAAAGGCAGTGGAATGACTATTGTGAAAGCTTTAAGAATCAATTCTGACTAAAGGAAAAGATGGAGTCGTATAAAAAGAAATATATGGTAATGTTGAGTTGTATGGGTTGATAATGACATCTCTGTGCCGAGATAGAATTACCTCCTCTCCCAGCAGCATCATCATTACATATCTCACGCCTGTGATCAGTACATGTCAAAATCCTTCATATTGACAAATGTGCTGTCCACTTGCATCTGTGGAGAATGTTTTAGCAGCTGAGTGATTATGAATCAAACCCCAGAGCTTACAGCCCCTACTGCCTCACAATGCTTTCACATTTGTTGCCTGACAAGTAAATGTATCTTGACTTCCCTCTGAGATTTTTTATTTTTTTCACGGTGTTTGATGAAAGACATTTGGCAAATTGGCAGTGGTACCCTGTACGTTGCAATTTGTACTCAGCATTAGGAATCTGAGCATGAAATGAGAGGGCAGGCTGCAGGCTAAAGGGAAAAAAACAACCCAGCCCAAAGGCAGAGCTAACCAGCCTGGAAATAGTCATTCCAGGAGATAAACGTGTAATTCCGCCAATTAAAATAAAATTAAATAAACCCCAACAAAGGTGCAGTTCTTCCAATTAAAATTTCGGTTTTCCAACAATCAGAGCAGTCTTTTATGGATTTTGAAGAATGGTTTGTGGAGGTGTTCCAGCTGAGAAGTGTTCAGCATCTTGTCTTTCATATAATATCCTTCTTCTTTGCAAGCAAGATATTGCACAGGGCTCATGCTGTGGTTTTTGTGCTCTGGAGGTGAGATCTTGGCTTGCATTCTTTTTGTTTGTTTGTGGTGTTATGAAGGGGTGGATGGAAGGGATGGTTACTTTCACCTGTCAGTAGGCTCAGCAGCATTCTTGAACACTTCAAGTGGCAATGTTTGAGGTTTTGGAGGAATTTTTCATGGACTGTTCCAGATCCCTTAAAGGAGATCATTCTCCAGAAGTTATTTAATCACCACTCCCTGCAAATTACAGACAGTTAATCAAGGGTGGAGACATTCCAAAGCACAGAGGATTTACAAGCTATTAAAGGCAGAGCAGGAATATTAAGAGGTTGTAGAAAAATAGGATAGACATCTAACAGGTAATGTAAATACAGAGTACCAAACTCACCTAAACTTCATTTCTTATGGGTTTATCTCATGGTCTTTGATTGTGATGGGCAAAAAAACTGGCTTGAATGGTTGGATGTGGCTGAGATATTGATGGAGCCTCTCTGGATCTGGCTTGTCGCGGCCCTTGGTTGAGCTACAGTATTCATAAGGTCCTTAAAAAAACAAATGTAGGAATTCAGTTATTGCTTCTGTTGATTTGGTCAAAATGGCCAATGTTTCATAGATGGGACTCATAGACTCATAGGCACGTACCCACAGGACATGACTGCAAAAACTGGAATTTTACAGAAGCTGGGACTTGAGAAGAAATGAAAACTGGCTGATTTAGATGTTGTGTGGAGGCAGCTTTCCATTTTAAAAATTAGGACAGCACCCACTGTAGGTGGCACTATTCCAAGTGGGACAACATCTTGGCCACAACCTCACTTAACGTAATTTTTGAGATTTCAGCTCTCTGTTGGCTGTTTTTTCCCCCTATTTCTTTTCACTGGTCAGTGTATGTTCTCTGCGTTTTGGGTTCCCGGTGAGAGCAGGAAGCCGGGGTGGTGTTTAGCCTGACGGGTTCTGTGCTCCCTTCTCTTGCAGATGTCGGCCATAGAGAACATGGCCGAGAAGCTGGAGAGCTTTAGTGCCCTGAAGCCCGAGGCCAGCGAGCTGATCCAGTCGGTGCCATCCATGTTCAACTTCCGCGCGCCGCCGAGCGCCCTCCCCGAGACGCTGCTGCGCAAGGGCAAGGAGCGCTACACCTGCAGGTAACTTCACTCCCCACATCCCCCCTGCCCAGGGTGTCCCCTCCAGGGACCACAGTCAGACTTTCAGGGCTCTCTGTGCCCAACAGAGCACGGAAAGCCTTTTTCCCTTTGCAGTTCTTATTTATTAAATTATGGGTGTTACGAAACAAAGAGTTTTCCCTGTATCATACCGGTTTGATAAATGAGGTGGAAACTGTTATATAAAAAAATCCTTTTTTCCCCAAATTTTCTCGTCTCTTTCATATGTGAAAGTGTGCTTTCATTATTGATTTTTTTGATCATAAACTACAGACGTGTTTTCTCTCAGGGTTCTGGTTTTAATATCCAAAGGGATCGGTGATAAAATACATGACTTATTAGGACTCATGTGTACAGACTTAAAAAAAAAAACAACAACCCACAATGAAGATAGTCATCGAATGTGCACCCAAAATGAATGGGAGCTTTGTCAAGGAGAGTGGAATTAGGCTGTGTGGGTATTTTGAAGGCTTATACATCACGTTGTGGAAAAATAAATGGGATGGTAAAAGTGAGGGGATGCAATCTTCAAAGTCATCACGTGGAGCAACTACCACCCTCATTCACCTAAGAGTGTGCTGTGTGTGCTCTGTTCCCAGGAAAAAGTAGGCTCAATGTCTTTAACAGAATGGGCCAATTATAAACTGAATATTAATATTTTACTTGAACGAAGGGGGAGAAATCCAGATACTTATTTTTTTTTTGGCCATTACTTTTCCTGTGACATATTATCGAGTTTGGAGAATGGTTTTTAAATTGCATTACTTAGGTCTCTATATCATCTCCAGAATGTGCAGGCGTTTGACACTGGCTTATCGGTTTATCTGATGTTTTTGAAAACATGTCACCTTCTTTCAAGACGTGTTGTTATAGAAACATACCTTGATGGATTAGGTCTTTGAGTCTTGTCTGCTCTGATCCTATTCAATGCACAGAATGGTGTCACGTTTGCTGACACGTAGAATTGGTTGAAAGGTTTGAAATTTGCTTACACAGAGGCAGAAATCCAAGGCTTTAATAACAGATTCTCTTGATTCCAAATCTGAACGAGGCTGATAATCACCTAGCGAGCTTAGAAACTTGGGGTGATCTTTAAAATTAGTGTGTTTTCATATAGCCCTCCCTTATGCACAAGCAAAGCTGGTTGGTACCAGCAGTTGCAGTTCCGTTCTCATGTGTGTGTGTCAATCCCTTACATTTGCTGAATGCTTTTGTTGAGATGTTGTTACAGGAAAGCAGTGCCAATGGTACCATACATTCATGATTCCATTTGGGCCGTGCATCCAGTGCAGCTCAAACTGGGACAAAGCCATTGAGGGTTGTGTCTTATCGAACCTTTTCTTATCACAGATACTGTGGCAAGATCTTCCCGAGATCTGCAAACCTGACACGTCACCTGAGGACGCACACTGGAGAGCAGCCCTATAGGTACCACCACCCCTCACCCCTGTCTGTGCTGATGTCAAGTGATCTCTAAGGTCCCTTCCAACCCAAAGTATTCCCAGGTTCTATGAATAAAGCCAGGGAATGGGTGCTCAATATCCTTTCTGGGCCAGCTCCAGCCCTTCCTCCTTAGCAGTGGTGACCCACTGTTGCATTTTGGTCACTTTGTGCCTTTGATGCTGATATCAGTGTTGGAGCTGCATGGAGGGGGAAATTCTTTTGTCTGAGGCAGCTCCCCAGCACTGTCCACAAGTTCTGCCTTTGCTAGAGAGATGGCTGGCACTGCTGAAGCAATGTGATTGAAATGATGCCCAATAGGGCTCATGGGCATATTTTCTCTTGCAAAAATGTTTTTTCTGAGAATTCTGTGGTGTTATTTGCAGCCTGAAGTTGGGTGATTTGTCAATCATCTGATTTCTGAAAGGTCCCGGTTGCAAAGGCGTTACTGTATTTATTTGTTTCCTGCTTAATCTGGGTCCTGTCTGAGTTCTGCTTAACCAAAACCCCGTGTGGGTGTACTCTCCTGTTGATAAGAATATGTGTGTGATACTGAATCCAGGACAGTCACATGCAGAAATGTGTATAGAAGCTTCACTTTATTGAAAATGAAAGACTAATTTGAACTGGAAAGAAGCCAGTTCATGTTCCAGTAAAACAAATGCACAGATTTCTACATTTTATGAGCTGTAAAGAGCAGAGTAAGCTCATTGTTTGTGAGGAAACAATATGATTTTTTGCCTCTAGTCTCTTTGGGAAATGACATTCACATCTGATTTTACTGAAGGAAGGTCTTGATGTATGTTAAACCCGTCCACTGCATAAAAGCCACAAGCAATTAGTAGCATAATGGACGATTTCAGCACTAAAAAAAATTTGACATCATTGACAAGCATAAGAGAGTCACAGGAGAAGTAAAAGATTGAAAAAGTAAAGTGGTGAAGACTGTTGGCTACTTGCCAGCCAGAGAATTTGGAATAGTTATAGTATGACTTAGTAATGGCTTAAAGAGCAATACAGTAAAGGCTTTAGGGACTCCAAATCACTACAGAGTATGAAAATTGATGCCTCTGGTACCAGAGCGATAGACTAAACTACTCACATTGGCACAGTATTAAAGGTTGGGATTGTTTATTGCTGGTTTTTGCAAGATAACCAAATTTCCTCTGGGATTAGCAATCGAGCAAGCTAATTCCTCAAGAAAAGATTTAATCACACAGTATAATTTAGAATAGGAAAAGAAATAGCCCTTTTTACCTTATTTGAGCATTAGAAGAGATCTATTTCATGTTTTTTCCAAAAGTGTTTAATTGTATTGTATTGGCAGCACATGAAACAATAGAGTTATTGCTCTACTGTTTTCAAACTTCCCAACTTTGCGTGCAACAGTTTGAAAAACATGGGACTCAATTACCATAGCTAATTTGACACCATTAACTCTGAAATATTATGCTTACTCCTAAAGGCAGTATTTAAAATATGAAGTCTAATGTGAATTAAAACTGAAAAACCAACCACAGAAATGATGTGTCCATTCCAAGAGCACAGCTCTCCAGTTATTCAGCCAAAATTTATCTTTATTTCAGGGAGGATTGTGGCTCAGTAGGGACCAAGGAACTGCTCTTGGCTACTGAGACTGAGCCCAGGAGGTGCTTCATGTCTCTTAGGACAAATTTTACATTTCCAGCTACTAACAAACCCTTTTCTACCAACTTGTTTTGGTTTGGTTTTTTTTTTTCAGATGCAAATACTGTGACAGATCCTTCAGCATATCCTCTAACCTGCAGAGACATGTGCGTAACATCCACAATAAAGAGAAGCCATTCAAGTGTCACTTGTGTGACAGGTGTTTTGGTCAACAAACCAATCTTGACAGACATCTAAAGAAGCACGAGAATGGGAACATGTCTGGTATGTGTGTCTTTTCCCTCCCCAGCTTGCCCTGGGTGCCATGTCCAGGGGCTGCACGTTCAGTGTCAGTGCTGCCGGGTGTCAATAGGCGCCGCCCGCTCTGACAAGTGTGGGGGGTTGGAAAATATGTAAGTGCCTAAGCTCTGCTGACATTTAAAGTGCTTTGAAAATCCCAGCATAAACTCTCCCCTTGTATAACTTAAGACCACCGGATGATGTCTTTTCTTTTGGTTTTAATTAAGCCAACCATAGCGTTTTGAGAACAGACTGGGAAAATTGGTTTAATCCCATCACCACAATCACTTGGCTCTCGATGGGAGTCCTAGATTTAAAGTCTCAGGGGGCACTCTAAAAGATTTTTTTGGCACCTTCTAAAATATTCCCACTGTCAGGAGCTGAAAAGTGCTGGCTATTATGGAGGTAATGGTGCCTCTCAAGGCCCAGAGCAAATCGGTCACCGCACAGCGGCAGCAAAGGCAGTGGCAGGGAGGGGATGTCATTGCTCTGGTTTGGGTGTCTGCAGAGTTTAATGAAAACCTCTCTGCAGTCCTTCCAGGTGCACACAGTGAATCCAGAGCTGTCCCTTCCCCAGTGCTCAGAGAAAGATGTCTGTCACTGCTCTCTCAGTGCTAATGAACCTGGGTGATTATGTCAGTGGCTGCTCCATATTATAAGCAAATGTGCATAAATTAGGAGCTTAAATGATGCTCTGTTTGCTCAGTTCAGCCATTGGTCTAACAAAGACAATTATTGACTGACAGTCCTTGAATGACAAGGGACAGGAGGGAGATGTTCAAATAGATACTTGGCAAAAGTTATTATAAACCATGGAAATGGCACCCAGAATGCAACCAGTCGTTTTGACTGGAAATCACCTCTGCCCATGGGTAATATACTTCCCTTCTAATAGCTGGTTTATGGCCAAAAGCTGATAGATCACTATGACGAACTTTTTCTGGCTTTCAGCCATTTTTACCATAGTTTCAACTTCATTTTGATTTAAATAGTTAAATATAGAAAATATAAAAAAGCGCCAACGGAAGTCATATGTTTTGTTTTAAGGTACTGCAACATCTTCACCTCACTCAGAACTGGAAAGCACAGGGGCAATCCTTGACGACAAGGAAGACTCTTACTTCACAGAAATTAGGAATTTTATTGGAAACAGCAACCACAACAACCAGTCCCCCCGAAACTCAGAGGACAGGTGAGTTGTGTCTGATCTGCATTCAAAAGGTGCCACTGCTCCTTCTCCAGTTTTGCAGACTAAGCCTGACTTCTCACTTTTGATGATGTCTGGAGCCAGAGTTATTTTAGAATCTGATTACTTCAGTGGTCATATTGGTGTCTTAAGGAAAAGAAATTTGTTAATTCTCTCCTGATCGTGCATGAAGATATTCCAGGTGGGAGATGCTGGACTGAAGGTTCTGTCTGTGAACACATCTCTCCTTGCATCAGGAGCTCTCAGTTTCAGGTCCCCATCGTCCATTTAAGCCTGTTGAAAAATTCCTTCACTTTACATTCGCAGCAGAACAGGTGAATTCTACATCCTGTGGCTAAATGTGTGGAGCCTTAGGATTTCAGTGCAATATAAATGTGTAATTAATAAAGTAGACTAAGCTGAATTCTTGGGTCAAATGAAAGGTTGTTCCTGAAAGTCCTTTCCCGTAAGTAACTCAATCCCAAGAAAGATGCTGACTACCCAAAAGCCCGTGAGGCTGTGGGTAGGCATTGGTAGTCCACAGTGCTCCAGCAAGTGAGAGATTTTTTTTCTACTAAGATTTATTAAGTATATGGGTGTTTGAGTTCTTCTGAACTAACAGAAGAGAGACCACTTCTAAATATTTTCAGCTAATAAAAGTACAGCTAAGCAGAAAAGTCTGTGGGAGGGATACGCACATGAGCCCCACATATTTCTTTGGGATTGGTGTTGCATTATGCATTATTTGCCCTTTTGAATTGGCATTTCATTATCAACATCAAAAAATTCTTACTGTTGGTGACAAACTTTGCTGTCTTCTCAATTTCCACATGCCTTTGTGAAGGGATAAAAATGGTGGACATAACACAATTTCCACAAAAGTATTGGATTAAGTGATTACATGCATATTCAAATTTCATTCCATCTTGATTGGCAATGAGGGTTTGGGATTTTTTCCTCGCACATCTGGTCTCAACATGTCCTCTGACAGGAAGTCAGCAAAGTAGAAAGGTTGCTGGGTTGTGCAGTGTTTCCTTTCTAAATTTGGCACTTCAGACTGCTCTTGACGGATATTTTATCCCTGGCAAATTGCTGCATTTGAAAGCATAATTAGAGAATCTGTTTTCTTAATCACATGGCTTTTGTTACTTTGGTTGTAGTCCATCTCCCTTTCATTTCTAGCGGCCTCAATTGAGCATAACAAGCAAGTTGGCAGCCCAAACTGTGCTCAACAATTTCTTATTTCTGCCTATTTAAATAAAAGATGATAAAGAGGAATTGCTCTGATGATCTTAGAGGGGGGTGGCTGCTTCAGCTCTCCCTGCTCTGCACAACCTCAGATTTTTTGATACTGCTATAAAGACAGACCATTCCCAGAGCACTTTCTTAAAGGCAGTACTAAACTCATGACAATCAGCTGGAATTTGCTCCGAAAACAGATGAAACTCTGTTATGATGCTGTTGTGTAAGGAACCAGGTTTGCTTGTGTACACTCCTCTGAAAGTCCGTATGTTGCTGCAGCAAGTCACATGTTAAACCCCAACTAGGCTGGTAGGGCTCATCTTATTTTGCTCCAGCTTTTGGTGTATCCCATATTGTTCCACACAGTTTGAAGCACACGGAGTCTGAAGCGAACTGCGTGCAGACAATAATGTTTCCATTTTTATAACTGTATTCCTGGAAGAGTTAAGGACCTTTTGCACAATGAGAACAATAGATGAATCAAGGTCTCTGTGCTGCATAATGTGGCAGAGCAGATACCCTGGTAGCATGAATTCAGGGGGCTCCACCAAGTGCAGCCCATTCACACCACAAGAACCTCTGGATGGGCGTTTGTTGACGTGGTGGTGTTGAGTTTCTTTAGCTCTCATTTAATGTGGTGGATGCAATGCAGCTCTGGATGCTCCAAATCCTACAGGGTTGAGACCATTACCAAATGAGTCCCTACTTCAGCGTGGGTATTATGTCCTTGATAAAAATCCCATAGGAAGTAGTTAAGAGAAGTCATTGTCTGAAAGCAAAGGACAGTGTAATAACAGCGCGTAGGCCAAGTGGTTTTCCATGTGTGTATTGCTGCAATTACTCATTTAGTAAGAATAAATGCACTTTAAATGCTATATGACCTTTCTTTTCATTACTTCTTGCCCTTCAAATCAGTTCATAATCTAGTTCAGCATGGAGGAATATTGCAGGCCACTCTTCAGGTCTTCAGCTGAAGTCCCTTAGGTTCCCATGTCTGAAATCCATATGTTCAGTGAAGCAGTATGGCTTCCAAATGGGTGGTAGTGTGCAAAATTAATTATGCATGTCATTTTGACTTTAAAACTCTGAATGTGGTATTGGATGTCATTTTTTAAAATCGCCAGATCTGATTTTCAGGGTTTCTTGGCCCCTACAGCTCCTGTTAAAAGGCAGTGAGTTGTTTTGCCCAGACTACATGTATGATTGGAAACATGAGATGAAATAATGCGTGAGAAAATTTGGAATGGATATCTGAACATACCTCTGCTTGAACAGTAGTTTTAGCAGGATAACAGGAAAATCCCATGCTGATGGTGCTGTAACGTCCCACTGATTTTTGAGTAGAATATTCTCCAGTGCTGCCTGAATGTCTGAAGCTAAGCAAGATATAAAATAGAGAAATCACTTTATTCTGCTGGGACAGATCCTTTTCAGATCTGCCTCCAAGAGCCTGCTGGTGAGGAGCTTTCGTATCTGATTTGTCTTGATAGCTTGGGTTTGTTTTGGTACTTTCAGAATGAATGGCAGCCACTTTAAGGATGAAAAAGCCATGGTAGCCAGCCAGAACTCAGATTTGTTGGATGATGAAGAGGCAGAAGATGAAGTAATGATGGATGAAGAAGATGAAGAGAGCGAAATGGCAGGGAAGGCAGTCAAAGAGCCCGTTACGAGTGACGTGCACGAGGGGACTCCGGAGGAGGATTACGAGGAAACAAGTACTTTGGACATGAACTGCAAAGCCTCCCCTGGCAGGTTGGTTCCTTCCGAGTATTGGTGTGCCAGATGCATGGAACAAAGACAATAAACCATACAAGGATGCCAACCCCAAACTGTGCCGTGGGAACCGGTCCGGAGTAGCCGACTTTCCAGTTACAATAGCAACGTGTGTCTGTGTTTGGGTCAATACCAGCCCTGCTTCCAGCCTCTCCATGCAGTCTGCAGCCCTGGTTAGGGAAATGAGCTGTGCTTGGGGAGCTATTGTCAGGTTCTGGGTGAGACAGGAAACAGGGTGAGACAGTTTCATGGGAGAGACGTTGTCTGCTCCATGAACCGTCCTGGATCCCTTGTAATGGTCTTGTGAAAGGCTGTGGGGACACCAGGAGAGGAACAAACTCTCCCTCCCCCACTCCCACTTCCCTCCCTTTCTTTAGAAGGGAATTCCTTTTATTTCAGGATCACCGTTCCATGAGCCGAGGGGGTTTATTAATGTGAAAAAGGGAGAAAATGCCCAGGTGTGTAAAATCTGAGAAGACAAGGGAACACAGAGAGGATCGTTTAATTGACGTTAAAACCTCTGTGGTGTTTTCATAGGTATAAAGAAGAGGAGTATAGTAAGACTGGACTTTCGGCTTTGGACCACATAAGGCACTTCACAGATAGCCTCAAAATGAGGAAAATGGAAGAAAATCAATATAGTGAAGCTGAATTGGCAGCATTCAATGCTTCCCAGCTGCCAGAGGACCTCAAGCAACCATTGTACAGGAAATCCAAATCCCAGGTAAAAGCTTAACTCAGTAAAGTGTTACTGTCACCAGATACCCACAGGATTAAGCTGTTAGTGTATGGCAGACAGAGTTGTTCCAGCTTAGTCAGATGGGACTGTGCTCCATGTCCACAAACTTGGGGCTGCCCCTGTGTTCCCAGTACACCCCAGAGACATGACAGGGTGCTTGGGTCCTTGAGAATGAAGGATTTCCATACTTTTTTTCGTACTTTTTTTGCTGTTTTTGTTCCTGTCTGCCACCCACTGAAATGCCACGGTAAGAACTAGCCCCGTACTGCTGTCAGCCAGCCAGTGTGTCATGCTGGTGCTGTGGAGTTCAGCTGCTGCCTCCCAGGGATGTGGATCTTCTGGCTGGCTTGGCTTACTGGTATTTTTTTAATACCCCATTGGATGTTACCACCTTAAGGTCCTCAATGTGTTTTATAAACAGCAATAACTAAAATTATATCTTAGTGCTATTTCTTGAAATTTTTTAAAATATTTTTTAAGCATTTTTTAAAATATTTTTTAAACATTTTAGAGAGTCTTTTTAGCCTCTCTAAAAGATTCTTGTTTTAAAAACTGCAGAATATGCATGTAGGAAAGGTCAACAAAGGAGACTTTGGTGAAGTACAGGACCAGCCAAGGGATAATGTGATTCCTCAGGCTCTTGAAAAGAGCCTCCTGTGCCAAGAATCTGAAGGCAAAGGAGACTTTGGGACCTTGTCTACTATCAAAGGTTTCTCAGAGCTCTGTGAAACCAGATGAAAGAAGAAATTATTATTACTATTAGTGAGTCGAAAGTGTCAGTGAAAGGGTTGACAGTGGTTTTACCTAATGCATTTTCATTTTGTTTTAAAATAAGTTGAGAACAGTGGCTGTAGCCTGAACGATGCCCTGACAGGGTGGGGGTGGCACCAGTCCAAGCTCAGATCCGCGCCGCGGGATCGTGACCTCCTTGTCCTCCTTCTGTCCCCATCCAGGCTTATGCCATGATGCTCTCTCTCTCCGACAAGGACTCCCTTCATTCTGCATCCCACAGTTCTCCCAACATGTGGCACAGTATGGCGAGAGCCGCCGCGGAATCCAGCGCCATTCAGTCCATCAGTCACGTATGACAGTGTGAAGTCTTACCGAGAATGGGACCAAGTCCAAACCAGTAGCATGGCTCTTTCATATATGACTATTTAAAAAGACTGCTGAGCAGAATGCCTTATAAATCTGCAGGGTCACTCATTTAAAGTCCGGTGACCTTAAACTGAATAATTTTAAAAAGAAAGAAACTATTTATTCTCAATATTTTGTTTTGCACAGCAAAGGCAGCTGCTGACTTCTGGAGGATCAATGCGACTTAAAAATATAAAAAGTTTCAGTGGATTATGTAAACGGGGCCGGGAAAAAGTGTCTTCCAGTTCACCCGGCTTTGAGGGGCAGGGGCAGAAGGGTTAAGACTGCATTGATACACACATGGGCACTCCTTTAAAGTAGGAACTGAATTGATTTTCTTTTTGTATAAGATAGTTTGACACAGGATTGGGAACAGTTGCTTTTATGTACAAATCTCTTCATTAAAGCTTTATGCATTTTAGCCCTTCAAAGAAAGAAAATAGTTCTATCAAATGCACACTATCCATCGTAAATGTAGAAAGAAGTAACAGGGAATATTTTGTTCTCTCCGTAATTCTTTTGCCTTCTCAACTGCATTGTTAAAAAAAAAAGAGGAAAAACAAGGAGATAAAAAAAAGACAGAAAAAGAAAGAACTCTGAGAAACAATACATAAGAGGCTTGTGTATATTGTAAACTATGAATGTTCACTACTCCAAGAAGCTAAATCATCCAGATAATTCCGTGAAAGCACCGCGTTCATCGACAGCACCACTAGTTCGAATCATTGTAAGGAGATTTTAATTTTCGACAATCATGTCACTATTTTGTTGTATTGTTTCCCTTTCCCCCCTACCCTCTTAATTTCTTCTTTGTGTTGTGTGTACCATGTATTTATTTGTTGGCAAACGATTGTTTGTTGATTACAATAGCACTGTTCCTGTAACAAACAGCACTGCTCCAGTCCCCCAGTGCGTTACGATGTAAGGCACCCATGTACTTCCAAAAAAAGTGAGGTGAACTGATCTGTGTATATGGGAGTGCAAAACAGTGTTGGAAATTTTCTTACATTCCTCTTTTATTTTATTTTTTTGCCTTTTAATGAACTAAATAACTAATAGATGCGACTTAGTTTGTTTTTTTTTTTGTAATACAGTAAATTGATTCGATTGTATAAACAGTTATAATTTCTTCATGAAAGCATGATTCTTCTGATTAAAAAAACTGTACCCAATATTTTATGCTGGTTGTCTGCGAGCTTGTGTGATGTTATGTTCATGTTAATCCTATTTGTAAGATGAAGTGTTCCAAATTTATGTTTTAAAAAAAAAATTAAATAAATAACGGAAGGTATTCAGTTATTTTTTGGGGGTTTTTTTGGCCTTTAGTGAGGGACCAGATTTATTTTTCCTTTTGTTTATAATCTCATTTTGAAATAATCGGCAAGTTGAGGTACTTTCTTTAAATGCTTTGTACAATGTAACTGTTACGCATTTCAGTACATTACTATGGGAGGATCAACTTAAAAAAAATAATAAAGGACTACAAAACTGAAGGGATCTATTTCCTTATTGTCTTGGTTTTGTCCGGGTTGGGGCAGTAATGGCCCATTTTTTTCCTGCATTCTGAGCAGCCAAGATGGGTCTGTGGGAGGATGAGGAGAATGGGTCTTGAACTTGACTGTGCAGTGTAGGACCCAAGCCAGAGCCTCTTGATAGACTGTTGAAGGGGTTTAGATCTGTCCTTTAAGTTTCAAAATGCTACCTTGGGAAAGAAGAATATTTTAAGTGGTTTTTCAGGAGGGATTGGTGCAATTTCACCTTCAAAGTCGTTTGTGGAGCCTTGGGCTTGGACTGATTTTACACCCACCTGCTGCTCGTGGGGACAGTGTTGGGATGCAGTGCCTTGGATGATGCATAGGGAAATATTGACTCACCAGAAGGACCAAAATCCATAGCTGAGGACCTAAACAACCCTCCAACTGCATGAAATGAGCCTTCAGAGTCTAAAAGGGGGGAAAAAAAGAGAATATTTTATTTTGTGTTCGCTTTGAAATCAGGTCCAAGTCCCTGCCTATGGACAGCCTGTGGAGCAGTGGGAGGTGGGATGTCAGGAAAGGCAACATTGGCCCAGGGACTGCCCATCTTAGTGCTCTGCTCATCAGCAGAGACAGAAGGACTGAGATGCTCCTCTCCCAACCTCTGTCAGTACACAAAGACCTCTCATAGCTCACCAGATTCCTAAGCTGCATTTCAGAAGGACCTGAATGTGTCTCTCTTCTGCCCAGATGTAGAACCATCCTGTAGAAACAAAGGCAAGGACAGGTGTGGGCTGCCTTTCATTTGCTCTCAGCTCTAGAGCCTCCTGCACAGGTTGATGGAAAGCTGAGACTTACAAGCTGATGATTTCCATGCAGGAAGCCTAAACCAGAACTGGAAAAAAAAAATAAAATTAAAAAAATCTGTGTTCGTATTCTTGTACTCACTTCACTGGCCTGAGGCAGTGGCCAGGTACATGCAGATAATTGCATAAATAGGCTATTATTTTTAGTGCAGTTAAAGTCACCGTGAAACTTGGTTTTAGGTTTCTGCCAAATAAAGAGAACAAATAGATTAATCAAGTCAAGTTTTATCTGCAAACAACTTTCCAGATCATTTTCCCCTTTAATTTGATGGAATGACAGTTCTTTTCAGCTCTACCCTCACCTGCCCTAGATGAAAGGGGGTTTGGGAGGTGGAGAAAGGGTGGGACAGTCTCCCCTGGGTTTAATGTTCTGGGTTACAGTAGCACACCTATCATATACCTGTCAGGGAAAGTGCTCCTCGAGCTGAGCTGCAGGGTTAGTTTAACCTGCCCATAACCAGGTCTGTTCACCATGAGCAAATGTTGCCACCTCATCCAATCCCTGAGTTGATTTTCCCATTGGGTGCCTGGAATTTGGTATTTTCTTGTCAACGTATCCCACCCAGCAGCCCTGCTGAAGGGATGTGATGAGCTGAGGGAATGAAATGGATTTCTGTAATATCACAAAGAGTCCTCCAACTCTCTGCAGGTCCCTTACCATGACCTTGATGTTGAGCTTTTCCTCAGTGCTAGTTATTCACCCAGAGGAATAGCTGAAGAGCAAACTGAGATTTAATTAGTCATCTCATCCCCCAGTGAATACAGAAAACGGGGTAATTTTTGTGTCATACCCTCCCTGATGGGCCACACATGCACTTGTCCAGTTGCAAAAGTTGTTTAGTGAGGACTAAGGTTTCTGTCTTTATGCTACAGAGATTTCTTTTTTTTTAAGAGAGGGGAAAAAAAAAAAAAAAAAACAATTTCTAATAAACCCTTCAGCTTATTTCAGCATCATCCTACTGTTCACCCCACTATAGTAAATCTCCATAACTCAGCAAATCATTCCCATGTGATCCAGCAGCCTTGCTACATGGAGGAGCTGTACATTACCCCCTCAATTCCTATCTGCAGAACCTAACAAAGCCCCAGCGTGACAAGATGATTAATCAATATTTCACCCTGGCCCAGCTCCTCGATACCACTGCGGGTCCCAGTCGCTGTTCCCGTGTCAGCTGCTGTTTTAAATAGGTACATTTGTGGAGTAATGGAAGGGGAAGTTATTATAAAAGCATTTGTGAGGCTGCTTTTGCTCAGTGATTCAGTTTGGCCCGTTGCTCCGTGCGTGTCTTGAACTTTAAAAGTTGCTGTCAGGTCCCTGTTCCTCAGACAGACGGAGAATCGCTGTGAACCCCTGGATGGTTCCCCTGCATTCTCTGCCTTCAGCTATATTTAGTCTCAGTTGTGGTTTTGTTGGTCAGTCATAGAGTGGTGTGGAAAAGTTAAAGATGCTTCCAGTAATGATTTAAGCAAAACAAAGGTATCCAGCAGCAAACAGAAACCCCTTTCTCTATGTCAAAGCCCGTGTACCTTGCCAGGACTCCAGTTAGGGGAAAAATGTATCCAGCAGCCTGGCCAAAACCATCCTGTCTCCCATCCCATTTGAATGGCTCTGCAGGTTTGTGAGTGCACCTAGTCTGGGGCTTCCAAGAGCCTGACTAATTCAACTTTTGTTTCTATAGAGAAAATGCTGCCAGCTTTAGGAAAAGCTCAGCTTTATAGTTCAGTGTCACTTAACGAGGCCTGGGGACGTGGTGAACATCAAATAAAAAGTAAAAAATAAAGACTGTATTCCTCTTCTTCTCTGTTACTTATTTTTTTTTCCAACTCAGACTCATTTGCTGCTAGAGGAAAACAATTTTCAGCAAAGTTGTCCCAGAATTTAGATTTTAATCAGATTAACAGTTAAGTAATCCCTGGAAAGAGGCCCCGCTGCCAGGATTGAGGAACCTGTGGTACACCCTGCAAGACTGAAGCCTTTATCCCAAAACTACTGCCTAGATTTCAGGACTGGTTGCCCACCTGGGTGTGAACATAAACCAGACTGAACACAGATCCTTTTGCGTGCTGGAAGCAGAATCTCCTCTCTTTTTGTCCAAGAGGGTCCACATTTTAATGGCAATTGAAGCTATTTATATCTAGAAGTCCATTTGGGGAAGTTTGGGGAACCTTTTATTACAATAGGTGCTGTGAAAATATAAAAGTACTCTGATACAATGAGCTTTAGCATTATCTGGTCTGGCTGTCTGAGCGAGGGGTCTGAGAGAAGGCACCTCCAGCAGGCACCCACCTGCTTTATTTTAATACTAATTAATTCCAGAAAGGCTAAAGATATTTGATGAAATGCTACACTTCTAAGAGAAAGTTTTGCCCGAGAGCACCCAAGCAGGCCTCCCAGCTTGGGAGTGTCTAGTGGGAAAAGAGGGTTAGTGGTGATTTTGATGCTTAAATTATCAGTAATTAAGAAGTTGATTTTCAGGGATTGAAGAAAATTTTAAACAGCTGCTTCTTTCGAGCCTTTAACTCCTCATTTTCATTAGCATGTGCTAAGGCAATCTGGAAAATATATTTAGGTCTATATTATGCTATGTCAAGACCTCAGCATCTGTACCTTGGGGCAGATACATGTGAGATAGCCGAGGGTAGATGTGCCAGCACGCACATGTGGAAGCATTCAATTTGTAATATGATTATAGCCCCAACACAAAGCCTGCTTGATACCTGTGGCAGATTTGTTTCGTGGTAAGCGCAGAGAATTCTTCAAAAAATCATGTCATGTTTCACATCAGCAGCCAACTCAAACTAGAGAAGTAGCGCTTTAATTCCTGGGGAATCTCTTTCAGCAGGCACGTGTCAGGCCCAATTAAGGTCCAGGCAGCCTTGCACTAATTGGGTTGAGTTATGCAGTGGTGTAACATGGTCCTTTAGCAAAGCAGCCCCTTTGTCCAGGCCACACCAGCCGGTCTGTCTTCCCAAGGGTGGCCAGCAGAGTTAACTCCTGCTAGAAAATCACCTGGAAAAAGTTAACCACTGGTTTTTGGTAGCAGTGGATAGGACAGCTCGTGGTGCTCAGTGTTATCAGCATGGGACCTACCTCCTGCATTGTAGGTACCACCACAGGAAATAAAGGTGGTGAGCTGTATCCTCCACACATGAAGTGTAAGACTGACATCAACATCCTCCAAGGATTCTTCCTCCTCTCATCCATGAGTTTTTCTCCACTCCCAAAATGAAGAGGGTTTTTTCTGACATCTGAAGTGTTAACACACTAGAACAGAGAAAGAAAAATTAATGGAAATTAATTTAAGCTTTTAACCTCTCGTGAATCTCAGAGGAATTTGTGTGAAAATCCCCACAACAGACTCAGTTTCAGGTTGTCCGTAATCAAAATGAAGGAAGACCATTAGACTCTGTCCTCCAGTGTTTCACTTTCAAGACAGATCCCTACAAACATTTTAATCATTTTGGTTTTTCTCATTCAGGAACCAAGTGTTTTACTGTAGTCTAGTGGAGAATCATAGAACAGTTTGGGTTGGAGGGGACTTTTAAAGCCCATCCAGTTCCATCCCCTGCCATGGGCAGGGACACCTTCCACTAGCCCAGGTTGCTCCAAGCCCCTCCAACCTGGCCTTGGACACTTCCAGGGATGGGGCAGCCACAGCTTCTCTGGGCAACCTGTGCCAGGGCCTCCCCGCCCTCATCATAAATAAATCCTTCTTTATGTCTACTCTAAAGTTACTCTCTTTTAGTTTAAAACCAACACCCCATTGTACAACTGCCACAGGCCCTGCTAGAGTCTGTCCCCTTTCCCCTGTGGCTGCAGGGTCTGTTGGACACCACTCAGTTGTGTCTTCTCTTGAATTTATCTCGTGCCTGAGCCTGGCCAGGGATCTTTGCTAGCACCCAGTCTCTGGCTCGTATCTTAAAGGACTCTCATCTTTGCCACCTTCAGGCCAATGTGAAGTCCTGGCTTGCTGACATGAGCCTACCCTTCCTCAGGAGGGGACTCTTATAGATGTGAAGTCCAGTCAGCTGCAGTCACACCACGCCAAAAAGATTTAGTTCAGAAGGATCCACAGACCCTCTGCTCTGTGTAACCACAAGCCACAAAACACTTTGCAATCCACTGTAACGAAGGAGAGACCTTTATTACATTTAGACTTGATTCCCTGGTACTCTCTGGAAGCAGTTCTGCTGTTTTTATTACTTAAGAGCTATTAAAACCTTAACCACTGGATAGAGCAACTTGCTCCAGCTTTACACTTGTCCATAAAATATTTGAATGGGAGATCAAGAACTACTTTTTGGACCTAACACCCCATCAGCTGAGGAATGCCAGAGCCAGGTCTGAATGTGTCCCTACCCTGCCTGAGTGTGCAGACCAGCCTGAGGGATGCTGAAGGGCCAGGAGCATGGCTTGTAACTGTCTTTTCCCCATGGTTTTCTTTGGTGCCTGGAAAGAAGGACATGGAGTGAGAAACCACAGTGACCTCTCCTTCCCCCTTGTGTCAGCTGTAAGCCAAGCTCTGCACATGCCACCCTCTGTTAGCTTAGGAAGGGGCAAAGCTGGAAGGAAAGTCACTGTGTGGAGAATGAAGGAGAGCAGAAAGAGGGACAGGGTTAATCCCATCCCAAAAAACCCAAAAGAAATCTTGAATCACCCTAAATTTGACACGGCTCTGGGGGAAAAGAAGCGGACATGGGTAATCAGGAGGATGGCACAGAAACATTGACCAGCTCAGTCACCCCTCCAAAAAAAAACCTCTGAAGCACAAGTGCAAAACCAAAACAACCTGATGGTGTAAGGGAAATGGCACCAGCCATAAACTTCTGTAAGGCAACTCCCTATGTCTTTATGTTGCCCAGATACTGGTGGGGTGTAACACAGGAGCTCAAAGCCTCTCATTATTTTGAGGTTTTTTTTTATTATGGAGTAGAAAAATCTGGCTTTCTCAGCTAGCTGCTAGTTCCAAAGTATAACTTCTTCCTCCTCCACTCTGCCACTGAATTTTTAATATTTCCTCTTTGGAAAATGGCAGGAATCTCAGCAGGGTGTGGGCTTCTGCTCTAAGACAGTTCTGCCAGGGGTGAGCAAGGCTGGGGTGCCTTAGAGCAACACTTTGCCCTTGGAAAATATATTCTAGCTACTGTCACCACAGAACAACAAGGGGAAAATAAAAAAAAGAAGCATTTTCCCAAAACCTGAGGAACCAGCCTCATAAATTATCCATTTATTATGTTTCTTCGTTTCAGCTGAAACAATGATCCCAGTACATTTTCTTTTAAACTCTGCCTCCCCAGCCCAAGTGGCCACCTACTTTGTTGTCCAAATTTCTCGTGCAGTTGGAATCCTACAATGCGTAATCTCAGTAGGGTTATCAGTTATGTCATGCATTATACAGCCTCCAATCAGCGTAGTGGGAAACAACATTTTCATTTAATACCAGGAGAAACAGTGGAAGTCAGCGATTGATACCAACACAATGATGGGAAAAAGTGTCCAGAGGTGCTACTCACATAATCTCACTTTACAACATCTTGAAAATTCAATAGAAAGGACTTTGCTAACAATACCAGAATGACATCCACTGATTATTGTTCCTAAAGCTCTTAACAATAAGAAAGCCCTCTAAATATATCTCAACAAAAAACATATAACAGTTTGTTTCTTCTTTTTTTTTTTTTTCTTTGCAAAGCACATAGTATTAGTCAACAATTGTTGTGTGGCGTGAGCCCATTAGGGCTGTTGGCTGGTAATGTTCTGGGAAATGAGCTCTTGAAAGATCTTTTTTTCTTTTTTAAACATGCCTAACAATTGTATCTCAAAACAATCCCGGATCAGCAAACTGCAAGCACCCACTCTGACTTATTTTCTTAGGCCTGACGAAACAACTAAACCCGCTTGCATTTTATTCCCTCGCTTCGGAATTTGGTCGTGAGAAGTGAATTTTAACTCAGAGAAGAAACAAGATGCTTTCTAAGGATCAGATGCTGCTTGTTAAACCTTTGGTCTGGGCAGGGTTGTGTCAGTTCTCCAAATTACACATGGGTGCTTTCCTGGTCAGTCTCTCCCCAGCAGCCAGTCCTCAGTTTAATGTGAGTTTCAGAAAGGGTTAAAATGAAATTAAATTGAAGTTAGTACACCATGACATTTCCCTCAGGAGAAAAGTGGAAATAGGCATATTTACTGCTAAACTAACCCATCAGAGGATGAGCCAGAAGCCACTAAACACTCAGTGCCTACTACAGAAAAGCCCTGAAAGGGGTTCATTGCTCAGCACCCTCCAAGAGCAGCACCTTTGGGGCCATTCCTGCTGACCCCAAAGCACACAAATGAAGACACTCACTGGTGAAGATTAAATAATAATTTAAATTGCTTTCATATTGTTTACATTTCAAAACCAAAATGAACACTTACAAGTCTCAGAGATCTTCACTGCATTTATAGCACTGAAAGGCCAATGGAAGATCCCTAAAAATCGTTAACTGAAGTAAACATTGAATCACATTACAGAACCAACAACAGAGAATTTTTGAATTAAATAATTGTGTCATGCTCAAGGATCTCAAGTGAATTATCCACTGGATTTTCTTTTATTGCGTGCTCTTAATCTCTCTGTTTATTATTGAAGTGGTTAATAAGCAATTCCTAAAACAGATCCAGAAGGTGTCTTTAGCAGCCTGACTGTCAGCCCACACCGTCCAATATGTTTTCCACCAGCCTTTTGGAATCCTAGCTTGAGTTCACCTTAAACACTTTTTGGAATGATTATTTTTGTTCGCTGAACTTGGACATTACTTGTGTAGATTCAGTTAAGATTTGTTTGCAGTCGATATAAACAACATTTACTGGGTACAAGACATATCAGAAGGAAAAATTTTAACTTCTGAAAACATTTTAAGAGGATCAAATGAAGGGAGGGAGAAAACATTGTGAAAATCCAACTTGAGCACTGGCTGCTTGGCACTGCTTTCCCTGTGTCTGCTGTTGCCCATCAATACCCCCAAATCTATTTAAAGAAATAGACCCATTATGTACTTCACTTGGAGAATTGTTTTCACTTCCCCTCCAGGCACTATGGATGTCTCCTTCAAAGCACCTTCTGATAAGTTTTTTGGTGCCCGGTTATCAAACCAGCTGTCTGATCTCTTTCAGTTGAATATATTTACATAAACCTTTTTATTAAGTATTAAATAGTCAGTGTTTCTTAAGTGTTAAGCAATGTTTTATTTTCTTATAATTTCTCTGATATTTAAGTGTGACTTAATTAGTGCAATTCCTCCACAGGGTAACCTGAATGAAGCCTCAGCTGAATTAGGGGCTGACTCTCCCAAGGGCAGGGCTGGAAATACCCCTGGGTTTAACGTGGTTTCAAACGTATTTTGCTGCTTTTCACTCCTCTCTGATTTTATGTACTTACAATTCTCATATATATCAGCATTGCATATAATAACAACGACTTAAATCTAAGTACTGCATATAATTGCATATCTATTAATGCAATTTATAAGGAGTGCTTATTACTCACCAAAGGGACAGAGGGAACCATGGCCGTGGGAGTAAGGAGGTGGCTTCAAAGTACCCCTGGCTGAAAGGTGAGGGGTCCCCACACCTGTGCCCAGGTAGGGTGTGTGTCCCCTGCCCCGGGGTCAGTGCAGGTCAGTGCGTGGCAGAGCTGCTGTTTGTTGTTGTTGTTGTTGGTTGGTTTTGAAGTCATAGGAAACCGGTTGAATGGCTGGAGCCAGAGCGTCTCTGAGAGGGGCTGCCAAATATAAAACAACACACAGAGCTCAATCGGAGCTTAATTACTTTGTTGTTTTTTAAATATGGGGGATTTTATCTCTGTTGAAAGGCTCTAACTTGACAGTACCAGGGAGTGGAGCTGGTGCTGCAGAGGTTGCTCACTGGGAGCTCAGTGCCTTTGAGGACGTGGGGCGAAGCACTAAAATCCCTTTACAAACTCTTCGGCCTTAGGTGCACTCTCCCTCCTCCTCCTTCTCCCAAAAGAAAGCTTTCCCAAACCCAGTCCTGACAGAAAAAGTGCCTCCCTCAAGGGATGGATGCCTGGCTCAGGGACACCCCACAGCTGAAAGCAAAGAGCCAAAGCCCCTTTGCTAAGAATACTTGCTGTGCCATGCAGGGCATCACCCTTGCCCCTGCTGCAGGGAGAACACCGACCCCAGCCTTGCTGTAGCACATCCAGGCCACATGTCTGGAGGTGTACAAGTCACCAGCAGCTCTGGCAGTGGGATGGGATCAAGCCTTGGACATCATAGCTCTCAGCTGGGCACGCTGCCTCGGACCTGTGCCCAGG
Source organism: Pachyramphus minor (assembly GCA_013397135.1). Classification (NCBI taxonomy): domain Eukaryota; kingdom Metazoa; phylum Chordata; class Aves; order Passeriformes; family Tyrannidae; genus Pachyramphus; species Pachyramphus minor. Next base: position 171,194 of record VYXB01001760.1, on the reverse strand, counting down.
AGCTGCTGTTACATGCCTGTGAAAATATGTATCCCAGGAATCACACCAGTAAACATGTGTCTTGTGAACTACAGGATTCATATGTGATCTGAGGTTTTAGGCTATTTCTGCATATTTTAAATGCTATCCATGTTTGAAGGCACTCTCCAGTAACATAAAGCCTAGATGTAAATTATTTTCTATTATTTATTATATTTATGTCTCTTTTTTGACAGCTCAACCTAAACCTCACAGTAAAATCTGGCATAAACTCTATGAAAACAGAGGTAAAACCTTTGAGTTTACAACCAAGATTTTAATATCTTCTGGGAGTGCTGCACTTCTTCACGGGAGCATCAGGAATGGTTGGACTTGATGATCTCAGAGGTCTTTTCCAACCAAAAATGATTCTATGATCCAATGAAACGGGCCAGCAGCAGGCAATAGACCCTCACAGACCCCCTCCCCGTGGCTGCTTGTCTGCACAACGTTTCTTGTCTCTATCAATGTATCTAACGTGAGAAATAAAGTGCGGAAAACTTATTTCAGCTGCATTTCACGGGCAGGCTCTTTGATCAGCCAGTGCCTGAGTATTACCCAGCACACAGGAAAATGGACAACTTAACTTTCAGACTTTTAGGTACAGCTCTAGCCGCCGCGAAAGGGCTGTCGACATTGCCAGCAGTCATTAGGCTGCCTTTGGCTTTGAACAAGGGTATCACAAGCCAGGGGACAAACTCCCCCGTCCTCTGCACCGGGGCGATGTGCGCAGCCCACACCCGATGCACCCACCCACGGCAAACCTCGGAGCAACTCAAAACAAGTAGCCAGGGTTTAGTTAACCCTGGCTTGCATTCCTAATTCTGTTTAAAGAGCGTCAGGCGAGGAGGGAACGCTGCGAAGGGTTTCTCTGAGCGTTGAGAGTGATTCACGTTCTCCCGGAGCCCTCCAGCTCTAATTGCCGGCTGCTCTCTCGTGGCTGCACAGGGAAGTGCTCGCGGTCCCTCCTCCGGCTCAGAACAGACTTCTCCAAAACAAGTCAAAGCAAAGGGCCCTTCTCCAGCTGGAAGTAACGACTGTAAAGTCCCCAGTAAGAGGACTCTTTACATCCCAGTACCTCAGCACCGGCTTACAAGAGCTCCTTGCTGGGCTGGCAGTGGGGAGAAAATTCAGATTTTGTTGCCTGTTTGAGAAGCTGAGAAACAAGCAGGAGCTAAGCCAGGGCAGAGGTACCAGTTTTGACCTCCTTGTGCTGGCAGTTTCTCTCTGTTAGTTGGTAGCTACCATAAGGATTTTGGAATTCAGCTTTACCTTTTTTTTTTAAGTACACGTTACTATGTGGAGCGGAACACACGAGCCAGACCTGAGCAGTGCGGAAAGGCTGTCTTGATTCATTGCACTCATATGATTTTGGCTGCAGTAAATTCACTCTCCTGCTACAGCATGCAATTTGAGGGTTTATTGAATACTGGCACAACCAGAGGGGAATCATCAAAGTGGAGATAATTGCAGGGCTCTCGTTGCTTCTGCTGTCATTGCTTTACCAGCTATTGTCTCACTGCTCTGGTGAGCAGGGCCAAAGACCTCTCATAAGAAATAAAATAGTCAAAAAAGTCAATTTTATCCCTTCTTCTATTTCTTTTCCTTGTGGTAGGACTTACTCTTATGTGTGATTCTTTACAGTCTCCAGGAAGTTTTCGGTTTCTTCTCCTATTTCACTATCCCTTTATTCAGCGCTGCCTCTGAAAAACATTATACAAAATCCTGTCCTTTTTTTTCTTTTTGTTAGCACCCAAACTCTTGGCCCCTTTCCGTTCGAGGTGGAAACCTAACACCTCTCCTCCAGCAGCAGGAGTTTGGCCCGTGGAATCCCTGGAGAAGCTTTCTGTTCACCTCAGTAAGCACCAGACCGACGGCCGGGAGAGCGCCTTCTCCCTCAGCCTTCCCCTGCTATTTGTCTTCCCTGCTCTCCCCACATTTCAGTTCCCCTAAAAATCACCCGGAGATCATTGGCCAGTTCAGCAGAGACAACTGCTCCATCACAGCCGAAATCTGAGCTCTCACATCTGGTTGGAGTTAAGCTAAGGTCTTCTTCCCAGAAATGCTTTGTGAAGTTCTTCTCCAGGCAAGACTTTTCCAGTAAGATAGTGTCTCCTTGCCTGCTATTTTGCTTAGTCTCGCTTTCTTTTATCTTCCTTGTCGAACTTAAATGTCGCCATTCACTGCTAGCAGATGTGGTTTGGGATTCCTACATTCTTTTATGCCTTTATTTCAATGCTTTCATCACAGCTTCTCTTTCAGCTAGGTGAATCAAAGGCCTTTCCTTAGTCCAGTCAATGTGAGCTATACATGATGGCTTGTTTTATTTGGCAATCTTCTCCAGTATGTGATTCATTGTCTGCAGGTGATTCATAGTTAGGAAATTACTTCTGAACCCTGCCAGTGCTTGTGGTTGATTAAAGTTCAGAAGTCCCTGTAGTCTGTTCACCAGCGCTTTTTTGTCAACTCAAATATTTGTGTGCAGTAAAGAACAGTAAAAAGTGGATGTGCTATTGACATGAGCAATTTACTTGAATGTTTGCATCTTTAGAAAGTTCTACCAAAATCTCTAGAACTGGCATGAAACTGTTTCACAGTGTCTGACTAAATGAATCACGTTTTACAAATAAATATCTGTCAAATCGTTCAATTACTTGAGATCCAGTCATTAAGCAATAAAATAAAGCAGTAAATAGGAGACATCTGCTGCGAAGTGCTACAGAAACATAAGCATCTTTCTCGAGTTACCTTCTTTGCATTTTGGTATAATGATTCACCAAAAATGTCTTACCCAAGGCAATCAAACATCAGAAAATTGTCCACCGCAAAACAACATTGGCATAACATGGTTCCTTACCCAAAGCAAATACATCTTGGTGGAGGCTACCAAGGAACAAAGAGGAGATGGATCAGCTGACATGCTGCAGCATTATTAGGTGAGCTCAGATGGCCCAGGGTACTGAAAACCTGAAACAAAAATAGTGTTGGAAGCCATTGCTTCTGATCTTGAATTGATTTTTTAAAGATGTAAATTCTACCCTTTCTTTGAAAGGTAATATTTCCCATAATGGCCAAGATGTTCTCTTTACATCAGAGGTGCTTGTAGGGATAATATTAAAACTCAAGGCATGGATGGTCAAGGGGCTTAAAAGCTGACTCTCTAAGGACCTCCTGCTCAAATCCATTGTTGCAGGAGCTAAATCCCAGAGTTTGGCAACTTCTAGGGAGCTGCTGTCACACTGAAGTGGGAATAAGGGCTTGTGTCAGTCAGACACATCCACATCAGAACTGCCACTTTGCCCAGAAGGATGAGGGGCTTTTTGGCAGCAACATCCCACAGGGTTGACCCAGAAAATGGTATTTCCAAGACTACAAATTAATTCAAGTACATTTTGGAGAGGCACTCAGATAACAGCAGATTTAGGGACTTGTAGCCTCTTCTCTTTGCTTTCAGGCAGCTTGGGCTCATTGCTTCATCCAGAGTGTCAGTTTGCAGAGCAGTGCTTGATTTGCATTTCTTTGAGAAAGAAAATATTTTTAAAACTTATCTTGATAGTTATAGAATTTCCTGTGAAAGATACATTTTTCCTGCCAAAAGATTCCTACAATGCTCGAGCAGCACTTCAAAACTGGTAGAGCTGGACTGACATTGCATATTTTACTGGTAATGGAGCATAGTGAAAACAGAAATGGAAAGAACAATCAAGCACCCAAAGCCACATTATCACAGAAGTATCAGCTCCTTTCAGACCTTTCCCTGGATAACATTTCAGCACCAGCAGCTCTGCCTGTATTTTGGCTCAGAGATTATGTTTAAAATTGGAATTGCCTGCATTAAACCCATACCTATGAAGGCTTCTGTGTTTAATTCAAAGTTCTTCTCTAAACAAACCCTGTAACTTCTCTGTGCTTCAGGTTGCAACAGTTTCTCAGTACATATCTCCAAATGGAGGTGGTTTCTTGACAAAATTGAGGTTTTAAGCATCCATTTAGTGACTTTAGTTACTTTCCACATTTCTCACAAGCCTAAAAAGTTCCAGCAAGTGCAGTGTGTGTTTTAAACCTTCTCCCAATATGCTTGTTCAGGCAAATATTTCTGCTGAGTTCAATTCATCCCAGGAGAACTTACTTTGGAGAAGAAGTGGTTAAAAAAACTCCCCCAGGATTTGACTGAGTATAACCAGCAGCAATTAAGTAAGAACATGAGGACATTGTGAAGTTTAAAATTGGATTAAAAAAAAAAAATCCATAAAACAGGAGGTTAAGACCTCAGTTTCCCGTCTCATCCAAGAAACTGCATTTAATGTAATTTAAATAAAGACATTCAACAACTAGGAGCTGAACTCTTTGACTTGTAGCCACCCACTAAACCCCTCTCAGAAGACACAGAAATGCTCCTGCTCAGGCAAGGTTTTCAAAAGCCATCAGCTCCCTCCTGCCAGCTGCCACGTGTGTTTGCAGGTCTTGCTGGCTCAGCAACCCTCCAGGTTGGATTTGCCTGCTGAGATCAGCCCACAGTGTTCCTCCTCGATAAAAAACTACAAGCAATGACAATGAATTTGGCATTTTATTCCTTTGCAGTGCTCAGCTTTGAATTCCTGCCTCATTTAGCCGAAGATATTTGGCTTGGTCACTCCTCCTCTTTGACAGCTTAGATATCGGTGCACTTCGCCTTCGTGCAAACATGTGCTTTTTATTTTAGGCTGTGCAAAAACTATGTCATGACTCCAGGGAAAATATATCCCCCTGCAACCCAGGATAAAAAAGATGGTAGTCAATTCAAATTGGTGTCCACTCTTCCATGCCAAGTGCATGAACATCTAGCTGATAAATGTGTTTATTTCCAGTGTTCCGCTACAGTTCTGACATGAAGAGAAGCACAAAATCCACCATGAGTGGCAGAAGGACTTCCTTGAGGAGCCATGCCTCTGGCTGATCTATTGCTGGACTACCTTTTTAATTAACCTGAGAATGTCGAGAACAACAAATGTGTCTTTCAAGCAGAAGTCAAAAGACCAAGAACACATACCAATAAAACACAAAACTAGTGTGGTTTTGCTTTTTTTGCTGAACAAAAAGGCAATGCTATTATAAAACTCCAGTGTTCCTAGTTATGGTACATGAACTAAACACACATGGCAGAGAGAGGAAGAGGGAGAATGATGCCTTTCTGAAATAAAGCCCCATGATTGCTTGTCACACTCAATTACACACAAAGAGGAGACAAATGCTGTTGGTCTGATGTCCACATGCATCCTGGCTGCACAGCCATCAGAAAATGGTGGGGAGGTTAACAGCATCAGGAATTGCCCAGTTGGGATGTTTTTAGGACTTATAAAACAAGTTTAAAACAAACAGTGAGCACAAAGCACTAACATGGTGAGAACCCCTCCTGAAAGCCTGGAGAGGCTCCTTGGAAACAACAACTCTTTGGAATCATTTACAAATGCTGCCCCATCTGTAAACACAAGAAACATCCTTAATGTAAACAGCGTCCCTCACTCAGAAAGTGTGAGGAGAAATGAACAGGAAGCAAGGCAGCAGAAGGAGGAATAAATCAGTGACAGACTTTTATGAAACAAGACATCTTGGTCCTTACGTGTATGCGCGCTCACCAAAATCGCTTATTAAGTCCACATGGATTGAGGGAGCTCTTTGCAAAAGAGAGTCTAAAGAGGTGAGGAACATGAAAGGAGCATCTAGAAACAGATGGGACATAACGTTTTCAATAAACCTGAACATGGATGGGAATCTCACATAGCAGCAGCTAAACTGCCTCGTGCTGTGAGCCCATCAAATTTCACAAGCCTAACAACGTTGGACTGAGTCTGTACATGTGGATGAGAATTTGCAGAGGATAAATCTAGCATGTTATTTGGAGCTGATGAGCTGTGTGGTTCAGCAGTAAGGACGCTCCCTCCAGGATAATTCAAGGTAACCACGTAGTGCATTGCTGGGATCAGCAGCTGCTCAGTGGGATTTGCCAATGTCTTGCCTGGTCTATGGTTAATTAAAGGATCGTACAATTCCCTTTCCTGTTCTCTAAACTGTGCCCGTGCCAGAAATTCTTGTTCTAAGCCTGGATCTGGATCTCACTTTTAAATAAAATTTTTAAAGGATCCCCAGTGTCTGGTAGTATTCTGTAGTTATTATTTGTGTTACAGGAAGACCAACAGATCCAAAAATAAGACAATGGCCAATATGGTCATCTCAGTACAAATATAGTGACATAGTGTAATTTTTCTAAACTTAAAGAATTTCCAAAGATAGGCAGAAATGGACAGAAATTCAAACAGAGGCTGTTAACAATGCAGAGGATAAACATCCAGTTCCTTGATACCCCACAGACAATCCTGTCCTGTTCTAATTGGCAGGGTGGTGTATGATCAAAGGTTTGATGTGATGATCTTAGAGGCCTTTTCCAACCTAAATAATTCTGTGATTCTATCCATGGTGCCTGTCCATCCTAGGCCTTCTAACCCTCCTCATGACCATTGAAAGTTGCTTTTTGCTCAAGAGCTGCTGTGGTACTGATGAATAAAAGTATTCCCTGGGATAGAGAAGAAAAGTGATCTAGACTGCAGAGACAAGATGCCCCCAGGTAAGATCAGATTTCCCATTAAGAAGCTGTGTGTATCTTCAGATCTGACAAGACACTAATAGCCACCAGTTACACCTGACATGACAGATGATAAAAATCTGTAGTTATCTCTAATATGTAACAGTGCCTACAACTTAATTACCTGAATCACATTTGTCCTTACTCCGAGGCCGGTGATTCACAACCAGTCATTCCATCAAGTGTTTGGTAAAAGCCCCTTGGAGGAAAAGCTGCATTTTACAGGAACACTCCATTAGGCTGCGGATTAAGAGAGGAAATTAGTACCGAGGGTCAAATCCTTTTGGTACTATTTACATTGGAAAAGGGTTCCCTGATTTATATCTCTGTAAATATTATCTCCTACCTGGTGCCAGCTGCCAGCACAGGGCCAGGCTGGACTGTGCAGGGTGTAAGTCAGGACAGGATATGGTGTGTCCTCAGCATCCACTTGAAGAGCAGGACAGTGTGGTGTGGTGGGGTGACCTCCCTGGGGCTGTGGGTGCAGGTGTAGGCTGCAGCACAAGATCCTTCACTTTGGGCTGCAGGAAATTCAAGGTGGAAATGTGGGCCCAGGAATGAGCATGACAGGCACAGAAAGAGGGACACATACATATACACATTTACATATGTTGTCTCTCCCATCTCGATCATGTATTAAGGGATATTCCAGCAATTTGCAGGCATTCCATTAAACAGAAGCAGCAGCCACCTGCCTGACTTGGGGCAGGATTTATGTAGAGGACAGCAAGCACACATCACACTGTATAAATCGTATAAATCAGGCTGTGCTCAGGAAGATGGACTTTCTCCCAACTTTATCAGACGTTATCAGCCCTTACCATGAAGTCCTGACTCGGAGGCTGGATCAGTCCTGCCTTCCCATTTCTTTCTGTGCCATGAAGTCAGTCCCTATGGATGAACAAGGGATGAGCACAGTGCTGGACAACTCCTTCTTGCTCCGAAAGCTCCTCAGGACCCACCTTGTCATCCCACATCTTTCTGGGACATAAAGTGATGTCAATGACTCCACCACTGCTTCTTGTCATGATTTTGTGCAGTCCTGACCCATCTGGAAGGGAAGGGGTGATGGTAAAGCAAAGAACCTCATGTGCAAGCCAGAGCTGAGATACTGCCATGAGGAAATCGCAGCAGAACTGGAGACTGGGCCACCAAACACCTTCCAGGATCCAGGTTGGGAAGTGCCTTGGGTAAGTCAGACTCAGCAGTGTACAGCCATTTACAGGAGGGCTTTGGGAGAAGGAACATAAAATATTTGCTTTACATTTCTGAAAAAGATGTGTGCTGGTTAGACTCGAGAATATTTTTAACAAAAGATGACACAGCAGAAATATTTCAAATAGGAATTCTACATCACTGTATATGGAGTTATTCTTCAAGTCCAAGTGTTGGCAGGATTTATGGTAAGATTGTCCCTTCAACTATTGCTGCCACAAGTGCTAGTTCTACCCAGTCATTAAATACTGGGTTTTTGCAAGAACTAAGGGCCTTTCATAGTAAATAAATATAAGTATCCTCCATTTAATGTTGGAGAAACAGACACAGAAAGCAAAGACTTTAGATCTTCCTGAGATTGCAGTCTGTGAAATGTCCACGCTGGAAAACTGCAATGCTCAGGAAAAAAATGATACAGGATCTAAGAAAGCTTCAACTGTTTTATAGAAACATTTACACACATCAAAACATTTCATCCCAGGCCACTGCCACTGCAGGTAGCTGCTAATTAAAATCTGCTGTGCTGTGGCTACTGTCTCTAAAACTCTGGCCAGCACATGTTTTATTTCTCTTCCTTTTTATGCTTTTTTTTGTTTGTTTAGATTCTGAGCTTGTCTGATGATATTTTCAAAATTCAGTTTTATGTTTAAAGATTAAGTTTAATAAGCTTGTATGATATATAAAGAGATTATAATTTATTATTCAAAAAGTTTCCTGACAAGATGTCTACAAGAAACATGACCCAAACCACACCGCCTTGTAATAATACCTCTTAAAAATTCCTGACCTCCCACTAAACACTCCTGCAGACTTCTCTGCTTCAGTCCTCTCTGAATATCTCATATATGTCCCCTATAACATTACACAGGAGGAAATGAAACGGGAAAGTCATCAGCTCAGACTGACAAACGACAGCAATTATCTACCACTGTGTTATTTTCTCTTACTATTGACATAAGGCACTTTTTCTGGCAGTGTAGGGCTGGGGGCTCATGAAAACAGCTTTAGATCCCCTGTGACACTTGATGCATCTGCCCTTTTCTTAAAAAATGGGCCACAAAGAACAAGGTGCCCTGGAAAAGGAGAAACAATGCAAAGGCTGTTACTGCTGTGGGGAGTACAGGCACGAGAGTGAGAAATACAGCCAGAAGAAACACAGGGGTGAGAGGTCCAGGGGTGAGAAGCAAAGGCATCACCATGAGGAGCAGAGTTGCCCTGCAGTCAGCCCTGTCTGATGGGTTTGGTGCTCACATACCCACCCTCAAACTCAGTCCAGGGGGGATGCTGCCTCTGCCTGCTCCAGCAGCCCTTTTCAGGGGTTTCTCCATTCCCCTCCCCAGCCCTGCTCCTGCACACTGTGCTCACTACAGCAGAGGTTTTCCCACCAGCAGAGTGGTGGCTCCTCTCCCAGTTGTTTCCTGATGACCTGGCTGTATCCCTTCCCTGCATTACACCACCTCAAGGGTGATGTCATTTTGCCATCACCACTGTCCCTGTGTCCCCACAACTGCAGGTGATGACCAGGTTGAGCCCTGAGTTGGTATTACATTGACACAGCCATTTGCCAGTTTGTGATTTGCACTATTACAGATTTCATATATGCTAAAAATAAATTGCTATTTTAGCTGGAGATTTTTTTTTTTTTAAATTTGAAGGTTTATTTTTATTCCTTGTGATAGGGTCTGTTTCTTTAGGAACATTGCTGTAAGAGAGCTTTGTGTGAGCTTGGTCCACATGCCAACAGCTACTCACCATCACTAATAGCTAAAACTACTCAGGGATTTTAAAGCCTTTAACAAGACATTGTCTAGACTGGTATTTAGTGGCAATACAATTAAATCATATTGCAGAAGAAAAAAAGACAAAGAGATTAAATCATTTTAATTACCTTTTGAAGCCACTTCTCCCCTGCAGATGTCAGACCTTGATCTGATTTAAATTGGTGCACATCAGGTGTTCCTCCTCCACTGATGTAGCAGCAAGTGTAAGGGTTAAAGGGATCATGATGTTTTTATATAAGACAGGCCTATAGCACAGCTATATTTGTAATAGATTTGTTATTTTTCTTTTTTTTTTTCCAGTTGCCACAAACTTTGCCAAAGGAGTCCCTCAGCGTGGGATGTCACTCAGGTTGTCACTCATTTCTCATGCGAAGTTCCCAGGATGGAATGAACCTCCCTGGGATGGATTTTCCATGGGTGCATTTTCCATACCTGTTCTCCATGGGCATGTCCTTGGTGCCATCCTGCCCTGCAGAGCTGCAGTGTGGAGGGAAGACCAACCACAGTTTTGCTGAAGGCAGATGCCACCGGGCTGAGAGGAGGCATTTGTGGCCTTTCACTGTGGCACCGATGCAGGGGTGGTTTCACCCCTCAAACAGCCTCATGGTTCCCAGCCCGGAGTGGGCAAGGGCTGGTCCATGTGTATTTCTCCCATATCATCCCATTTATTGTTTCTCCATCATGCTGGGGTGGATGGCTTGACTGCCTTGCTCCTTGGGCTATTCCAGCCCTCCCTGCACATCAGGCATCTCTAATGCCTGATACTCTTTCCCTAGACAATTAAACCTTCATTTGTTGCTTCCTTGCAACTCCAGATTTTAAAACTATACTTTTTTTTTTCCCTGTTAGGTTAGGATTGCTTCCAACTTCCAATCCCCAATTTAGATTACACGCTCAGAAACTAACTCCAAACATTTACTGCGTTTGAAGGTCACAGTGCTATTGATTGATTTCCAGTTATAATGTATGTTGTCCTAACATGAGTTAAAAACATTCTGGGCTAAATCCAAAAATGCTGGGATCAAAGCATCTGGACTTGTTGCTTTCATGTTTGGCACATAAAGGGGCTGGCAGTCACCAATGTGGTCTTGGCTGGGCTATAGTTGTTTTCATTCTCTGATGTGAAACAGTTGGGAATCACAGACCCTCCAACAGTTATAGTGGACTAAATAAAAATTGGCTTAATAACCTGCCAAGCATTTGAAAGTGCCAGTCTCCAGAGTTTTTCACAACTTATTGGCTATGGCATGTTTTTCTTTTCATTTCTCTTGTGTTTTTTTCTTCCCCTCTCTCTCTCTTTTTTTTTTTTAAAGAAAGAATTTTCTGTAAAATTAGACTTTCACTTGGGTATTTGAAATAGGTAAAGTCTTCATCTCATCAGACTCAATTTATCATCTTTGATCTGACTTCACTCATTCCTTTGGCTGCTCCATCTGATTTGATAATTTAAAAAAAAATTATAAAAACATTTTCGCTATCTAACTTATCACATAAGAAAATAAACAAGAGCCAATTCCTTGGCTAGCCCATCCTAAAGATATCCCAGCACTGCATCTGCATGTCAGCTTTTCACTTTCAAATTCACTTTAAACAGATGATTCCTAAAGTTTTTTTTTTATTAGTCTCCCTAAAAGTCTTCTATTTATATTTGCTGTTTATAAAATCGCATCCAGAGGCCATTGTGCAACGTGCTGCACATAGTCAAAAGCCATCAAGCTCTTGAGACAAACAATGGAAACACTTTACAGATGGGAGCTGTTGTACAGATGGAGGACGGGGGCAGGAGGGACATGGAGGTTGGAGGGAGGAAGAATTATGGATGTTGGCCATGCTTGCGAAAGCAGCCAGTGGCAGAGCCAGGCACTTAACCCACGTTCCCATCCAATTGCTTCCCTACTAATTAATTTTCCTCTCTCATCCTTTTAGAAGGCACATTATAATTTTTACTCCCTTCTCTCACGTTTCTAAAAAAACAAAGTGCTGGCGATTGAAAAATCAGATTCCTCCTGCGCGTCACACGGTTTTCAGTCACTTTGGCTAATTTCTAGGAGCTTTGAGTTGGCTTTTTGTTTGGATCAGACGTGGGGGCTGCCCCTGGAGAGGGCAGCACCAGGAAGGTCACTGCTTCCAAAGTAAAAGAGCTACTCCTGTTGTTTCCAGCCAGACAACCCACCTCGTTACACACTGGGTTGAGGTTTACACTCAGACAAGGTTCAGTGTAGTCTACTGGTCAGAGAGAGCAATGCTGCTCCTCTTGCTTCCCACTCTTGACAGGCAATCCACAGAAAAAGCAAATTTATCGTGGCCCCATCAGTGGTTCAGCCTTGCACTAGACCTTGGCCTTCAAGATTGATGCCATCAATGTTCTCTGCCTGTTCCCACGTGGCTCCAGCAAACATCTCCCGAGGGACCACGTGCTGCAAAACCCTTTTCAGCTGCCCAAGCTGAGCTGAGATTCCTTGGATTCATGCAACTGATATTGCAGGGAAAAACAGGAGGAGGAAAAGGACTGTATGGCACTTAACCTCTGCATGAGGAACATGGTCTTCTCTGACTGATTTTTAAGCAGCTCATTTTAAACATCTACATGAGGCTTCCAATCAGTTCTGGGACAGTAAAACTTGGATTGAAGAGAGACTAAAACCAGCTAAAACTAATGTTTTAGAGACAGTCAGGACATGAGGGATGAAGTGTTTAAGTAAAGAGATGATTTCAGTTCTGGCACCTTTAGCAGGGCTAAATATCTCTTTAGGACTCTCAGAAATAAAAAAATGAATGTGCCGCTAAGAAAACCAACACTCAGCACAAAAAGCACATTTACCATTAATATGTAGTCTAGAGCCATCTAAAAGTAAGATTACTTTATAGAAAAATGAATATAAATTTGGCTTGCTAAAGGATTTTGAGGACTTTTTTTGTGTTCAGGTGAAACATTATCAATTGGTGCTGTGTGTGGCTGTATTTATACAGTTTGCTTTTCATATTGCCATTAGAAAAACCCGTGCACATTCTTTCCATGTAAAATAATTTTGTAAAATAGCTTAGTCCAGCAGTTACACCTAGTCTGAGTATCAAATATTTTTTTTTTTATTTTTAATGTTTTGATTATAAGTGAGTAAATGAGCATATGTGCAATTATATTTTGGGTGCAATAGCTTCAACCGCCACATTTTGGCATTTTATTTTATTAGCTAAAAGCTCACATATGGTTTCCATGTTTCCAATCTGGCTTTAAGGATGCAATGGCTGAATTAAGCAATGTTTCTCCTCACTCCAATTCCCTTAGATATACTTAAAAAGTCCATTCAGATTATAAAAAAAGTAAATTAAGGTTTATAATATTCAGAAGGTGGCCCATGGTAGTGACTAATACAGTGCTATCCTGTAAGTCCCCTTGCACCCTGCAGAAACTGTTAAAAGCCATGTTTCATAGTTTAAAATATTAAATCACTCTATGATCCTGTGGGGCAGAGTCATGCCTGAATGCCAGCACATTTCTTTTATGAACAATGATACCATTGTATCAGCGTGAGAACCCACAGATAACAAGTCGCCCCGTGTGGCCACTGGGATTTACAGGTCCTCCAGCACCTCCTCACATTGGACCTGGGGGGATTTGGGGAGGAGTTTGAGAGAGCCCCTGTTCAGCACAGTCTGACAAAGCTTAGGAAAATCACCTGAGGGAAGAAGCTCAGGGTCACTTGGTGCATAGCTGTGAGGGTGATCCTCAGGAGCTGAGCAGAGCATGGGACAGAGGCCTGGGAGAGGGGCACAGCTGCAGGGAGGCTGTGAAAAGGGCAATGAGCAACCGTGTGTCCCGTGGGGTTTGCAGCAGAGGTGGTGTGGGTTGGGCGTGAGGCAACACTCCCCAACTGCAGAGGATGTGAAGCACTAAATGAAAAAAGAGTGAAGTCAGTGAGTCCCTCGAGGAGAGCTTTGCAATAACTGCACAGGCAAACACGTCAGGGATGGTCTTGGCCTCAGTGCAGCAGCTTGGCTAAGTGACCTCCCGAGGTCCCAGCCAACCCTGCAGTTTGAGCTCATCAAAGTGCATCTATGGCATGTCTGGAGTCATGGAAACATGGGACTTCTTTACTGCACTGATGCAAAAGTCCACCAGATTCAGGATATCCCTCTTTTATCATAGAATCCTGGAATGGTTTGATTTGGAGGGGGTTTTTTAAAGACTTCCACTAGACTGAGTTGCTCCAAGCCCCATCCAACCTGTCCTTGGACACTTCCAGGGATGGGGCAGCCACAGCTTCTCTGGGCAACCTATTCCAGAGCCTCACCAACTGTCCTAATACAGACTTGCTTCTCCAGATCTTCAAGTTTCCATCTAAATCCATCCAAATCCAGCAAAACATGCAAGTTTGAACATAACCCATATCCATAGGTACACTTAAGTATGGGATTAAACAGCTTGCTGAATGGGGTCCCTATGTTACTAAGGATTGGCTGTTAGTCTTGGCTCTTTTTTCAGCTAAATTGAGATGGGAAAAGGTTTCCACACTGGGATGAAGCCAAAGTTTTTCTCTCCCTTTCTCTCTTTTTTTTCTTTTTTTTTTTTTTTCTTTTTCTCTCCAAGAGAACAAGATAGATGCCTGACAACTGTTTCTATCTTGTTAATATTTAGGCTTTTGGGTGTGGGAAATTCAAGACCAAACTTCTGCTCAGACACATTCAGCTGAAGGTTATAATCCCAGTTTTCACACATGTGAGCTATCCTGACCACTGGGCTCTTTAAAACAGCAAAATTCTTGGGATTTGGGTAAATCACAGAAAAAGAACTGGAGACAGTTTAAGGGATGTTCTAAGTTCATCTGATCCTCCACAGGGCTGTGGTGTTGACAAATGATTTTCTAAAATTTTACTTTATTTGAACAGTCCCAACCAACTCTAAACATTCAACAGATATTTTAGAGGGTGGTCATTATTTTTTTTTAGTTTTTTGGAGATACCAGACTCCCATTACTTTGCCTAGAGTCATGGAGAAAAAGGTGACCTCAGCTTTTCTGAAAATCAGCTGTACGTCCCATGTTTGTGAACAGAATTACTGTCTGCGATCACCTTTAAAAATGTAGACCTTGGATGCCTTCCCTTCTTAGCACCAGTGAAATGAAATAATCAAAACACTGAGAGTTGGGAGAACAAGTGAATATTGTGCTGAAAATTCCACATAGTGCCTGGACTGGTCCACACGGACACACAGTCTGCAAGATCAAGAGATGCTTCAGCCCTTCTGCTGACACTTGAAAAAAACATTACAAGTTTTAGGAGGAAAACAAATTAATGGAAACATCCGCTTAAAAGGACCGTTTCCAATCACTGGTACTCCATTCATTACAGGCCTGAGTGGTTCCAGAGACAACAGAAAACTATGCATTGTTGCAATGCCAAGAGCAAGAGAGGCAAGGAGGCTGTGCTGCTTCTCACTCACGGCAGCCTGAACCTTTTCATGCCCTGCCCATCTCGCCTGGTGCTTCCATCACCCAGAAGGTTGTGGCCACTGTCTCACCCATGACCAAAGGGGACCCTTCCAGCCAGACACAGCTGGGTTGGGACCCTGGCACTGCAGCTGCGTTGCTTGCACAGCCCAAAGAGCAACATAAAGCAGCCACTGGGCAGGATTTCTGCCTCATGCATTGTCAAGCTTTTACAGGAGGCAAAGTTTTTTACGGGAGGTAAAAACACAGCAGCCATTTAATTAACAATACCTCAAAGTCTTGAGAGAACCACATGGCTGAAGTTTTCCCAGGGCTGCTGTGATAACCTCGTTAAAATTCGGACAATATTATTTAATCTTTGCTCTGTAAGCCAGACTTCTGCCATTTCCCCAGTGCCCCTGCAGCATGGCAGTGACATTACAGCACAGACTCTCCAGCATGATGAAGACCTGAAAGTGTCACCACATGTTACAGGTATCTCAAGAGCACTTTGAAAAACTTCATCTCAAAGACTGGGAAGACACACACAACAATATAGAGCTCTTTCAGAAAATGAAACAGCAAGTTTTCATCAGAACTTGCTTCAAACCCATGTCTAACAGAGGGTAGGGTGTACCATTTCTGATTACCTGTGCTCAAAATACTCACTGCTTGACTAGGTACAGCAGAAATAACCCTACTTTGCCCCATATTACCTGCACTGAGGTCAACAGGCCACAACCAGGAGTAGGATCAGCTGCCACAGCCGAGTGTAAAGTCCATCGCAGGCTACTGGAGTCCCCAACCTCTGTTGAGTTTGATCAAGACAGAATGGGTTAAGAAATCGGTATATGTGTGGTGAAATTGTGCAACTTGTATTGTTTTGGCACTATATATATTCTAAACTAATGATCTTGGCCAAGATAGGCTTATTTTTTTTTTTTTAATCATTCCTTTTAGGCCTCCTGTAATTTAATCTGAACCAAAACTTTATGGAAAGAATACATAGTCACTTTATGCCAATCAGTGAGGATTAGAACTTGCAAAGACTACTTTTCTTTATGCTATTTTGGATCTTGGTGCAGTTTTCTAGATCTCTTCAATGTGAAAATAAACAAACATCCATACATCTGGGAGCAGATTTCCGAGTGGAGCTCAGCGCCAGCTTTTTTTCCTTTCCTGAGCCCTCAGCACCCATGATGGGGCCAGTTCAGCTAAACCAGGGCCAGGTTTCCACAGAAACACGGCGATCTGGAGGCTCCCATCGTGACAAATATGCACAGATTCATCGTTTAACTCATCCTCCCACCCAGCAATGATAAAATGACACAGTGCTGCAGCAGCAACAACATCAGCTATTGATAACAACAGCAACGACCCTATAGTGGACACACACACAGCTGGGAGGAATGTTGGCCACGGAGGGTGATTGCTCAAGTCCCCAGTGAAGACCTGAGTGTTTGCTTATGTTCCTGCTTGGCAAGATACGGCACTATCAGGATACTATTTAGTGTTTGAGTAACAGTATCATTTTTGACATGCCCCTGGTTCCTCAGAGCATAAGAGGGACATTGGGAGGGGAGATAGGCTGTTGGTAACTGCTCTTCCTTGCCGGTTTGCTGGGCCTAACCCTGATTTATGAAGTGCAGCTCTGGACAGGATGTTGCCAGTTGAGGCTGTATATTGCGTGTCAGCTGCAGAATTTAGGGATGACCTATGTCCTGCAGGGAAATGGCTCTACACTGGACAGAAGATGATCTGAGCAGGTGTTTTCCATCTCCAGCTTCTATGGATAGTGGAGTCATTCAGTTTGATGACTGCCAAGTGCACATTTAATTGGATAGGAGAGAGAGTTGGGTGAGCAAAACGGGCGAGTCTTGCCCTGATGAATTTCTTTCTACTACAGTCCCCCCTGTTTTCCATTTCCTTTCCACAAACATTTGAGTGAACCAAATTCATGGAAAAGCAATCCTGTGATCTCATGTAAAAGAGTTCCTGGGAGTCATTTTTCCACATACAAGTACTTGGGCTGGTAATTAGAGGACAATAATGTCATGTGCCAGAGGAGCCGCATGGTCAGATGTTGGGTATCTGATCTACAGCTAAATATACACAGAATCATGGAAATATTAAGGTTGGAAAAGCCCTCTAAGACCATTGAGTCCAACTGTAAATCCAGCACTGCCAAGTCTGCCACTAATCATGTCCCTAAGCACCACATTTACATACTTTTTGAACACTTCCAGGGATGGTGACTCCATCATTTCCCCGGGAAGCCTCTTCCAATGCCTGACCACCATCTCAGTGAAGAAACTTTTCCTAATATGCAACCCAAACCTCCCTTGGCACGACTTGAGGCTGTTTCCTCTTGTCCTGTCACTTGTTACCTGGGAAAAAAGATCACCCTCCTATAGCCTACAGTCAAACAGTTGTAGAGAGTGAGAAGGTCCTGAGATTCCTTTTCTCCAGCCTAAACAACCGTCTTACAGCTAGATTTCACTATCAAATGCAGGAATGGTAAACAGTCACACACACACAAAAAAAGATTTTTAGAGAAATTAGTCAGAAAAAAAGTAGGGAATAACAGCTACATGGATCATCTTCCTTGTAGGAGATTATGTAGCATGTTTGGAACAACTTTTCATGTGTGTGACTGCTCTGCATGCCATGTCTTTCACAGGAATTTTTTCCAGCATTATAAAAAAAAACCCTCAAACCCCCCAAGTTATTTGCTCACTGTTTGTAACACTCTGCAACTTTAAAAATTCTTCCTCCCCAGTGCAAACATACCTCCTCAGAGAGGCAGCAGCAGAGCCCCGCTAAGATGCTTAAGAGGAGGTCAAGAGAAAAGCCATTTACCAGGGGAATCTCTCTCAGTCCTTAATACATTTTTATTATTACCTATGCACACAGTGTTCTCTCAGAGGCTGGATGAATAAATATGCCTCTTTTGAGCAAACATTTATAATGCTATTTGAACATGGGGGAAGAACAGTTTCAGTGTAAAAATGATACTCACACCATGTTTACATTTTTTTTTCCCAAGCTGCAGTTAAAATGAGACTATCCAGACAGACATTCAGCATGAGGCTTGGGAAGGATTGTTTCTTTTGGCCACTTCCACTACAGAATTTCACCTAAAAATGAAATACAAAAGACTGGGGTTTTGGGGGTAGGGGGGAGGTAGGAAGGAATACAAAAGAAAGATTTGTTTGTAGATGAATTACTCTGTGCAAATGCATCCAAGAACATCAATGCAATTGCTCATTAATAAGAAGACTTGGAAGATACTTAGAAATGTTTCTCTTCCTTTGAACTTTCTGAAGGCAAACAAAGTCCTTGAGCTGGTGATGTACTTGTGCATGGATTTCACTTGGAGTGAAGGGGTACCACTTGCTTCCTCCTTCACCACCCAAAGTCCAGCAGATCCAGCTCTGGTCTGCTTGGGGTGCTCTGGGCTCAGCCCTCAGTGGCAAATCTGCCCCTGGGGAAGGAACTTTATCCCTCTTTTTCAGCTCTTCACCTCCAGATTTTAAATTCCTGAGGTTAAGGAGCAGCTCTTATTTTATCAGAAGGTGGAGGAATGAGCTGGACCTCTGGACACTATCCCAGCAGCATTCCTAATGCCAGTTTTAAGAGGGCTCCTCACACACTAGAAGTCAAGGAGCACTGAAGGGCTTTCCTGGCCAGGACTGGAGGAGGGTAATTAGCCCCTGTAAGGATCCTGGTCCTCTGAGCTGCGAGAAACTTCAAATCCCACTGACTTCACTGGCACTTCAGGGCACTCAGCACCTTCCAAGATTAATTCCTCAAGCAGGGAGAGGTCTAGAAACATATATATTAGAGCACTTTACGTCTTCAGCTGCAGTAGGGCTCTTTCTGGTGAGCTTGACAAAGGACAGATTATATATTATGCCATGCCATAAACTTCAGCAATCTAAGAATTCTGAAAATACCCCGTTCTATTACTCTGCTTGCTTTGACATGAAATATTAAACACTGCTTACCAAAGTAACATTATTGAACACAGATGTCCACTATCACATTCAAATTGTTCAAGTCAATCTAGGTTTATATATTTTCTTTACTTAAGCTTTTGTATAAACCCAAGTGGGCCCTGACAGTAATGATTTCACAATATACTACATTCAATTAAGGAGACAAATATGCATTTACATTTTTACCAAACTTTTTTCACACACACACACAGGCTGCAACTTATTTTTGATGTTTGGTGGAAAATAAAGGAATAGAAAGGGTGCCACCTACTGAGTCACTCAGACATTTTTGGAGGCCAAAAAATCGTGCAAATTACCAATATGTTCTTTCCAGTTAAAAATAAACAAACCTTCAAGCTATATTTATAAGCCTGTGGGAAGATAGCCACAGGGAGTGTTTTCCTTATCAAATCACTCAGTGACTAGAGCTCTTACCAGGGTGTAGGAGACCCCAGATCCAGCTCCCTGTTTCTCAGAAGGCTTGAAACCACCTCTTCCTCTGGAAAACCCAAACAAAAAGAATCAGTCTGTGTCATCACAATCCATGAATATCTTTTGCAAGCAAGGAGTGTCACAAGACATGAGAATCCAGCAGTGCTGCACCACCAACGTGACCCATTGCACACGACCCGAGTCATTTAGCAACCTGTCACTAATTGGAAAGGTATGTTGTCAAGTAGCTCCCACATGCACTTTATCACCCAGATGAGATTTAGGCAGGCACCTAAATTTACTAGGTGAAAAGGTGTACCAAGGCTCAAGAATGAAGACAGGCTCTCAGTACCACTTCAAATGCCAACGTCCCCTTTTGACATCCATCAAGGCACAGCCTTGTCTTTAAGATCCTGCAGAGTGAGGCAGAAATATAGAAGGTGACAGGCTAGTGCTGCAGTCTCCTCACTTGGGGAGAATAAACTATCAAAATAAACTTCAGTGTTGCCTTGATATCAGGCAGAGAAGCCACCACTCATGGCTTTTTTTCAGTGATAAAGGTACTCAGCCTGGTCAGCCTTGACATTCACAACAGAAAGTCAATGAAGAGCTCTGTAAATACCCCTTGAGGCAGGAAGATCACAGCTCTGATAAATCATGAGTTTCTCTCTGATTTGAAGCAAGAGCTTCAGAAGGATGGGGCACTTACCAGCAATCCCTCCTGACTGACCAGAAACACAGCTCTCCTTCATTCCCTTGTGCAGCCTCTAACAGAAAAGTTAGGGTGTGCCAGCTGTAAGGAGTTTGTTGCTTAACAACACACAAAAGATGAAAATCATGTTGATTTTCTTTGGAAGAGTTGTAGTCAGGACTGACAGAGCTCCAGGTTTTTATTCTTCCTGATTGCACATAGAATAGGGGGAAGTCAGGTGTGCCCCATGTCAGAGGAATGGCAGGAAAAGCACAAGTCTGAGATTGTTTCTCATCTCTTATGAAGTGGGTCAGCTTTGGGTCTGAAAAAGGATGGATTCAAAACCACACAATCCAAGGCTGGGCAAACAAATAACAAGTAAGATTTTCAATACTATGATAAGAAGGCACTGGCATAGTTAATTTTTCATTATGGACCACCATCTCTTCCCTCATGCTGGTTCAGAACAGATCCCAAGTGTGTGCCCAACACACCCCATTAATCCCTCCCTGCTGAGTGCAAGCTCATTTCCCTGAGCCCTCACCAGACCTGCAGATGCAGTTGTATCTTGGTCTTGGCAGATTCAGACAGACCAGGGGTTTCCATAGTTATCGTGTATTTAATATTTGCCAAAGTTTCTTGTGTTGGGGACCTGGTGTAGCAATTACATACTTGGGAAAATAATTGTGAAACATTAACAAGTCCTTATTGTTAACGGGTATTTCTGGCAGAGATTCCTTCAGGGCAATTTGGACCAGGCACCCCAGTCGAGCAGGTAATGGCATTTTTCCCAGAGGGACCTTCAAAGTGTGGGGCTTTGTTTTGCTGGCAGCAGAGGCAGGAAGAAACCCAGTTTTCAACATCCTCCTTCGTGCCTACTCAAAATAATATCATTCACTTACGGACCATGATGCTTTTCACATCTCTCATGACTTGGAACACACCTAACACGTGAGGCTGCAGCAGGTGCTGGAGCACGGATTATGTACTCGAGATAACAAGGGCTGTGGGTCCATCCCTCTTCCAGCTCCTCAAGAGTTCAGGGGCTGATTTCTGCTTGTACAAGCCCTCACTGAGATATGCATTAAAATGGTTTTTTTCTGCTGCCATGTGTAGTGAAATCATTCTGTCCCAAGCCCTTAGAGAGCTTTTTGGATTTTTCTCATGGGAGGCAGCCCTGGCTCGCTAGAGGACCTCATGTGGTAGTTGGGCTGCACACCTAGGAACAGCACTGGGGGTTTTTTTTACATATTTAAACAAAAAAAAGCTAAACCCCCACAAAAAGTCAAGGGTTTTTTTTTTTTTGGTTGTTGTTTTTTTGGGTTTTTTTAAGCTAGAAATCAGAAATAAGAGAAAATACACTGCAAATTCATCATGATGCTACACTTACTATAGAGTAAAAAAACCTGGACTTAAAGTACTGATGCACCAAGTCACACATCTTGTTATCCCCACATTATCAAGCCAGTGACACTGAACTAGCAAATTAACCTGCAAAGCTGCCCCAGGGCAGGAAATCTCCAGCTTACACTCCACAGCAAAAAAAGGTTTGCAACAAGAAACCAAAGCACACCAACCCCCACCAATGTTCTTTTCAAAGACGTAAAGATTTTCCAGGTGCTTGACATTCACCTTAACTTTTTAAGTAATAAAACTTGAGGGGAGGATTCCCGTTGGATCAGAGGGGAGACTTAGCTACAACAATAGCTGTGCTGGCAAACCAATGCCTTTCAACACGTTCTTGAGTTTGTATTTTAAGTGGTTTTGCCACATTGGCAGCCAAAAATAACTATTTTCTGATCAAATTCACTAGTTCTTGTAAAATATTTTAACAGGCTAAATATGACTATGAGCAGTTCTAATAGTCCTTCAAGCTGTCTGCTCAAACCTCTTACTTTTGAGAGGGTGAAGGGCTCCAGAAGAGGCTGGAGCAGAGCAATGCCCTGGACACTGTGAGGCTGTTCCTGCAGCATTCCCATCCCTCATTATCTGGGAATACAGACCATATTTAATGCAAAGCTATTGTGCTTGCTGTTTTCTGCTTCATCTATACCCTTAGGGTTAAAGGAATAATTAAGAGCAGCCTCCCCTGTGCCTGGAAGTGCAAGGCCAAGATCCACAACAGCCACCACAGCAGAAATGCCAGAGAAAAGGGAAAAAAGCAAATGGAAATGCAGAAATTACCCCACAGCCTCTGCTTGCACTGATCCTTCTCTTTGCTGGTGATGTACAGCAAGGAATCCTAATGTGGGTCTTGGAGGATAAATAAATGATTTAAAACTGCATTTCTGGTTTAAAAAAAAGCCTCCAGCTGCGAAAATTAGAGAATTTTCATTAAGTCACTTTGTAAGTAATTTACAGTGCCCCAAGACTTATAAAACAACAAAGAAATGACAGGCCAGTTTCTTGTTAATGAGAACTGGAAAAACAGGACAGAATTGATGGGAACATGGAGCATTTCCACCCCAAACGTTGCTCTACTTAACCAACCAACATACACTCAGTTCCAACACTGCTCCCACACCAGGAAATCTCCGTGGCCACCTCCAAAGTAGGGGACAGAGATGAGACAACCCTTGGATTTCACAAGAGGTTTCCTTCACGTTTCTGGATGAACCAAGAAGGACTTGCAGGTAGAAAGAAAACATGGATTGAAAGTACAGAAACTCGGTTGTTGGGGACCAACGTGGTGGTTTCAGGGCAGAATCATCACCTTGATACCTTTGTGCAGCCTTTTCTCAGATGGACCATGGTCTATGACTGTGCTTAGTAGGTGTAACTAAATATATTAATTAATTAGCCATGATTCAACCTCTGAGGAGCAGCAAGCCTAACTCTTCAATCTCTTACCCCAAGAAATCACAGACCTTAAACTAATTAATTAGCTTAATTATCATTAGGCTCTTGTAATCACTAGAGGGAAAAGCAAGCACATGCCTCAAACCAAGATACTACATCTGCACGGGAAAAAACACCCAGCAGATGATGGCATGAAGCATTTATACATTAACTATAATATCTACACCACATGCAGCTTCTCAAGATGTTTTGCTGTCATCAGCTTACTAAAAGATAAAGATTTATTGGGCTATTACTGAAAAGGAAGCTAGATACTGCCAAATGGCACGGACAGTTAGATGACTAGTTGCTGACATCTTTATTCATATATAAAACAACACAACTGAGTTGTATTTTTTTTAACTTGAAGGAACCAACAAAGCAGTGCCTTATCATACAGCACTTTTAAGTCATTTTTAAATCATTCATGGGCTTTGGATAGTTGTTTTTATTGTGTGCATACAGAATATTCTATTAGCACCCTGTGAACTTCCAGTGCTGACTAAAATAAGAGATAAGAAGTGCTGGCTGCAGATTGGTATAACAGCTCCTGAAGATGCTGAGGGACCACCCCATGGAGCTCCCTGGATACAGTCACAAGGTCACTCTTACTCTGGTGCCATGTATCTTAGAGGTTCGGAAAAATGTCTTCCCTGTGAGGGTGGGGAGGCCCTGGCACAGGTTGCCCAGAAAAGCTGTGGCTGCCCCATCCCTGGAAGTGTCCAAGGACAGGTTGGATGGAGCTCTGAACAACCTGGGCTAGTGGAAGGTGTCCCTGCCCATGGCAGTGGGTGGAACAAGATGAACTTTCGGTTTCCTTCCAACCCAAATCATTCAGTGAACTATGATTTATGAGCATTTAAGTGCTGCAGAGACATGGCTTTCTAGAGGTTTAAGACACAGACCAGTGCTAACTCTGCATATGTTGAGAATATTATGGTTAAATATTCCATGCCTACTTTTTGATCAGCTCTTAATAGCAATCTGAAAGATTAGTGCAATAACATCAACAACTTCTTTAAATAGTTTAAATATTTCTTCTAATAAAGAAATTACTGAATAAGTTGCAAGGCTTACAAGGATTATTTTTAAGAACATATGCTAAAAAGATGACAAACCAAATGAACTTAATTATTCTATTCCTTGTTGAAAACTGTAGGAAAAGTGAAGTAAATCATGTAAGACAGAACCCAGCAGTATTACAAGGCTCAATTTAAAACATTTGCCCAAAAAATTTAAAAAGGATTCCAAGCCTGCAGAGCTGCTCTCCCAGAAGCTACCAAGCCATAGCTGTCCACTTTTGCTCTGACAGCTTGATATACCGTCCCCTCTTTGTTACACATTTTGAATTCAATTTAGCATGCTACTTCCAATTAACCAGCACACACTTATTGCATTATTTGGCATTAAACAGGCACATGAGCTCCTTTAGCTCCTGCCAACGTGAGAAGACAATACCCTGAAGGTGAACCAGGCTATTTGTTCAGCATTATTCAGCTCTGGGAAGTGTCCAAGGAGGCTGATGGAAGCCCACAGGTGTGTGGTTTCAAATGCCTTCAAAGTGCTTCATGCCCAAGTCTTCCAGAAATTTTACACTTCATAACCATCCTCTTCCAGCAAGATTTATGCTGTGTTTGGAATATTTCTGATACTCAGGAGTCTGAGTGCCAGAAACCTTTACATATCAGTCTCAGTCACTGCTCAGGTTGCTCTGGTCAGGGATTGTACATGAACCCATTTGTGCTCAGGCCATTTTTGATTCTGTACAAACTACTAAAAGCAGGTGTGATTTCAGTCTGTTTGCTCTGAACACAAATTACAGAATCACAGAATATGCTGAGCTGGAAGGAACACACAAGGATCACTGAGTCCAGCTCCTGGCCCTGCACAGGACCACCAAGGGTCACATCATGTGCCCAAGAGTATTGGTTCAACAGAATAAAGTTTCACCCACAACATAAACCTGTTGCTTCATGACTATCAATAAGGGAAAAACAAGAACAAGTTTTAAGTACATGTTTATATAAAAAACCCAGCATCTCTTCCAGTATGATATGTTGACAACAGAAAGTACAGTACAGATCTGAGATACATCCCCCCCACAGATATTCCTTGAAGAGGGGTTACAAATTCACAAAGACATAATATATTGCTATACAAGTGCTTATTAAAAGCAATAAAAAGAACAGAACAAACAATTTATGCTCTATGGTGTTTACTGCTGGAAATTGCTTTATACAGTGTCAGAATTTAAAGCTTTTACCCCGCAAAAGAATTACTGAGCACAAGTTGCAGCTCATGCATGCAACTGCTCAGTCAGCCACAGGTCAACCTGCAGGAAAAGTCCTTCAAGAACTGGTGAGTGAGAAGGTTTCTAGCTTAAATATAACAAAATTAACACAAGGATGGGAGGATGGAGGTTTCTTGGTCCATCAGTTCTCTCAAAAGATTATTCTTAAGCTTACTTTGCTCTGATAAGAACTTAAATTCTAACAGTCACTGTTTGATCTACAGTATGAAGCCACAAGGGCTCTAAAATGTGTCTTTGCCTTTTCTGGGAAGGACATTGAGGTATTATTTCCATGTTTGTCCCGTTGGCAACTCCTGACACTGTGCTGGTTATTACTTACACAAACAGAAATCTGCAGCCAATCAAAATAATATGGTTGGCAAGGAATCTGGGCAAACTTTAATAGCTATGGTTCTTCAACATAAAAAGGATAAAAGTAGAATAATAATTTTTGGCAGGGGAAGCGGGGAATTTTTAAAATTCTGATTGTTTTCCTATGAGAATAGTGTTAGTGAAGTCTAACTTGAAACATGTTGTTCTGGTTTCATGAATTCGCATTGAGCAAGATTCTGCTGGACCCACTGAGTTACACTCCACTTATTTCCACTCCAGCTGAAGTTATCTGGAATACACAAGGTAAGAGAGGGGGATTTGGCACAGAAACTGCATGGCTGAAATAATTCCAGTGTCTTTCTGAAAGGAGTTATCTGCACATGCAAGTGTGTTGCAGAGGAATTCACAGAGCACTCTCTTCAAGAAAGTGTAATTAACTTCAGCCTCCCGGGAAACGGGGAGCCAAGAAAGGCCTTCACAAAGTGGAAGGTGGACATCAGTTTAACTATAAACCCCATTTTCACTGAAGTTTTCACTTTCATTTTCCACAAGCCCCAGTGCTATGGTCAGGACAGTATCACCCTGGCACTCTCTCACTGGAACCTGATGAAGCAAATAAGATTGTAGTAGTAGCTACAATCACTTGTCACAAAATTATTCTATGGATGAGCTGATTTAGTAGTTTTTTCATTAAAAAAGCCCATGGTGTCTAATAAATTCTACTTCTTAGATAAAGAATTAGGTAAATGGGTTAATCTGTAGTAAGGAGCAGAATCAAAACATAATAATGACATAATAAGTAAACTTAATTAATAGTGAATAACGTAAAGTTGCGACTCTTCTAGAAAACAAAATTCTGTAAACATTTTCTCTCCCTTGTGAAAAAAGTGGAAATAGAGAACCAAGACAAGACATTCCAAACTACCCCAATCAAAATCCATGTTTTAGTTTTTCTGAAAACTTTAATTCTGATTTTTACCTTTAAATGACTGTACTTTGTTTTGGAACAGAATGTTATACTGAGTCCCAGATCAGAATGATCTGTTTGATGGCACTGAGGGGAACTTCTTTCTCCAAGGCAATATTGTAAAGAAGCTAAGAAGTATTTTGAAGGAGGAATGAATAAAAAAAGTCTATTGCATATGAATGGTTTTGTATGGATTGGCAGCTTTTGATTTAAAATAAGGTTTGCTGAAATATTTCCCAAGCAGATCTACTTGGTCCTCTAATCCACTGGCACAGGCTCAGTATCTGTTTCCTAAAATATGTGTTTCATCATGTACCTAAAATTGTGACATCCTTTAAAAACACTTAATACAAACCCCTTTTTTTCCTTTATACTACATATTTACAATTCTATTACCAAGGTACAGTGGAAAATGTAAACAAGTGTACTAAGGTATAAATAATATGGCTTGAGAAAAGTTTCCCCTTGGATTAGCTGCTCGAATCATGTGTCAGTACACAAAAATAAGAGAAAACCAGCACATTTGATACATTTTGCTGTTTGACAGCAGTGTCAGGGTTTTATGCATTAGCTGCTGAGTAACCACACCAGTCTCTGGGCATCTGCCCCTGAGCTGGAATGTCGGATGTCCTGGAATGGGGCCAGTGGAGGGTCACCAAGGTAAGAGAGGCTGGTGCAGTTGGGTTGAGAGGAACAGGGTCTGCTCAGCCTTCAGAAGGCACCACTGTTTAGTCAACTACCCCATGGGGGCTGTAGAGGAGATGAAGCCAAACACTTCTCAGAGATCCACACTGAAAGGATGAGAAGCAGTGGACCAAAGCTGAAACTTAGGAAATTCCGTTTGGAAACCAGGAGAAACAAATAAATAAAAAAAAAAGGCATGAAATCTTCACTAGGACAGTGGTGGTGGGATCTCCATCCTTGGAGATATTCAGAACTCAGCTGGGTGAATCTCTGAGCAACCCCATTTAACTCTGAAGTTGAGCAGGCTTTGAAGGCAACCCTGGACCTTCAGAGGTCTCCTACAACTTTACTCTCTCGATGATTCTACAAAAAATCTTGAGTACAATGAAGCACTTGCATTACTACTGTAGTTTGGCTCTGCAGTAAATACACAGTTAAGAGCAAAATATTTCAACTGCTCAACTTGAATTGTTCCTCTCCAGCACTTGCTAAGATTGTGTCTCATTGTCTCATTTACCTTATCAGTTCCAGTACAGTGAAATTGGCCCAAATGCACATAATTGTAGGATCAGACCCAGGCCTTCACATCTCCAAAAGAATATTTAAAATGTCACAGCCCTACTGAAAGTCATATGCTTCTGCCTAGTTTTGGAACAAGAATTTTGTCACATTTACATTGAATGAACTTTCCATCAACATTTCCAGAGTTCTACAGTAGAAATGACAAGGGATCAGCATCAACCACACTGATTTTCTGGCTGAAAGCACAGTTGGCTAATTAATCTTGACACATTCACAAATACCTTTACTTTCAATACCTATGAAGTGATGAATAACAACAATAAGACTTCCATGAGGCTTGAAAAAATACCTTCCAAACCAGTATTGCTTCCAAGAGGTCACAGTTTGAGACCTGAGGTGAACTGTGGGGTAAGATTGTTACTTCACCTACTCATCCAACCAACTGGATCCTACTTCACCAACTCATCACTTATGCAACCACAACAACAAAGGTCTTAAAAAAAATCACAAATTACCATCCATTATAGCAATTTTGCCTTTTCTAAGACAAAAACTGGCTTTTGCAGCTCATTATTGTGGGAGAATGGAGCAGTTTGCCCATATTTCCACATCTACTGAGCCCACAGTCCTGATGCCCTTTCCTAAGTGCACTTTTGATAGAGTCACAGTTGAATAGTTACTGCATAGCTTTGTAACTTCTAACCTAAAGAGGTATAAAGAGGCACTCTGAAATCTTTCAGTCTGGTTAACTCAGGATATTAAAATATAGAACATAAATTCTTTATAACAACATAATCCTGTATCAAAGAACAACCTGTCTAAAGAGACAAAATAGCACCAAAATGTCTTTGTTCTATGAAGTGACCAACAGCAGCTGTGGAATGGTATCAGGACTGTTTTAAGCTGAGCTAATAAAAAAAAATTGTGCAGTAAAATCATAAAACCCCACAGAGTTTATCTTTAGCCATCTATCCTTGTTCACTGTCTGCTTTCTCCATCCAAGATGAAACCTCTTCTGTGTTAGCAGGTACTTTTTGAGGAGATGTGCTGCACAGTTTGACTTGACAAACCATTGAAGCTCATCTGACACGACGTGAGGATGCAGAAAGCCAGGAGAGTCTGACAGGTGACACCACACTCTTTGGAAGATGGATTCAGACATAAGCAAGATACAGACAGAGACCTTCCAATCAGTCAATCCACACCAGAAATGCAGTAGATGTTCTTAAATTAATTAAGAACTTGGGGACTGTGGTGGATTCTTCTTCAGCTGCAAGCTTAAAATTAGACTGCATGTTTCTCTAGAACACACAGTGTTATTCAAAAGGAATCAGTTTGGTGAATCCCACTAGTTTCTGTGCAGTGGGATTTTGCACTGGATCTGTACGAGCTTCATAATCTGTGAAACACTCATTAAACCTGGTGCTTGTTGTCAGGAGGGTTTAGGAAGTCCCTGATATGTGGTGTGGCTCACTGAACACTGATGTGTTGCATGCTGCTTATCCTGATACTCTTTGGAGCTGGTCTGATTAAAAACATGTCCGAGCTTTCAAGTGATGAATTATATTAATATCAGAAAGAATGTCCAGAGCAGATTAATGGAGGGCCAAGAGGCTAGAAATAAGTACATGAAACAGATTCAGCTTTTTAAAAGGATCCAGCTACTAAATGGCCTCTGTAGTCTTCCATGAGAAGTGTGAATACTTCAGTACAATTCAGCTGAATTGAATAACTGTTTTCATATCCAAATTCAAATACCGTCTGTGCATATAAAACAGTTCATTTATTAGTCCAAATGTTTCTGTTGTAGAGCACTTGGAAAAATACTCCCTCTTTCTTGAGTTTGTTCTTCATGAAAAGGAAGCTTTGCAGGGCCACCTAGAGAATTAAGTAGAAACACGGTTTCAGGTCTATATAATATAATACTGAAATAGTATAGAGATTATACCATTTACACTTAAATAATTCAATAAATGGTAGCCTTGAAAAGAGGGTAGGGGAAAGTTACATTGCCTCCTCCTCACAGAGGCAGAGAGCAGGCAAAACCCCTCTCAAATAGGAGGTTCCCAATGTGTTTCCTAAACTAAAGAAGGAATTGAGAGGAAACTTTCACTCGATACTATATCTCATTAAGAAGAGATATCCAAATAATTGATACTCTTGTCCAAACACTGACCACCACCATGGGCAACAAATGATTTCTTCTGCTAAGAAAGGCTGCACACTCCCAGCCTGTGTTACCTTCTCTGCAGGTTGGCCCCATCCACCTGGCTGGGCAGGTGCAGTTCCCGTTGTATGGATTGCACTGGGATTTGCTGGCACACTGGCACCGCAGGGAGCAGCTGGGGCCATACCGGCCTGACCTGCATCCTGGAAGGACAGAAGTCTTTGAAAGAGGTGGAACACTTCCTAGCAGTCTCCCTGTTCTCTGGGATCAGGAAGCTACTTAGACACCTACATCTGTTAACATTAAAACATGACATTTTGGAAAGCACTGCAGCCTTCAAGTTTCGTCTGCCACATGGTCTGCCCAAACTGCAGCCCAGCTGTCCTGAAGAAGTTCCCAGAATGGAAATCATTACTGGTGTAAAAACAGGGGTTGACAGCCCAACAGAAAACATCTTGGGATCTGCTCAGGAAAGTTACTGTCAGCATCCTGGATCCACACTATCTCCTGCCCCTCTCCTTCCTGCGTGGCTTGGCTGTCAGTGGATGCCGGCCAAGAACCTTCACTCACAGGATTTGGAATTGAAAATTAATCCATTTTATATACACTCTCATGTCTTGCTCCGATTGCACAATTCTGTGCCTCCTGGCAAAGCAAACCCACCAAAAAAAAAAAAAATCACACTTCCAAATAGAAATGTTTCATACCTAGGCTGGTAAATCCTCATCACAATTTTTTATGCATCAGAGGCACAAGGCGTGAAGGGAAAGTGAGCAGCAGGTCACAGGGCAGGGTGTGAAGTACTCTGCAAACAATAGCCCTCTCTCCCTCACCTCGCTGGGAAACCCTGTGAGTACCCAGGGCCTTTGCTTTCTCCCAGAGCACCCTGGGGTAAATAAAGCTCTGCTGAGCCCCCCATCAGCTGCAGCCCCAGCACGTGGGAGAACTCGCCCCGTGTGCTCCGAGCTTGGCCTTTTCAATTAGGAAACGTTATGAGAAAAGGTCTCCTCAAACACCTCTGGACCTGATTTTAATTTATGTAATACCACATTTTCATGTTAATAACAATGTGTATTTAAGACATCTGTTTGAAAGTCTGCAATGTTAATTTACTACAGAAAAAGAACGCCCATAAAAGTCTGTTATATTCTCTCTCTCTCTCTTTTTTTTTTTTTTAATTAACATTTTGCCTGTTTAATGGGTGCTTTACCAGAGTTCAAATTAAAATCAGGCCTTTTATCTTTATGGCTGCTGCACAGTCACAGCTGCTCGCAGTTATATCACAGATGAACTGAGCCTAATTGAAAATAAAAATGCAAATAAAACCTACCCCATAACAGCTTTTCGTGGATGGGGGCTACCCTGGCTGATTTGAGAAAAATAAAAGTGACTCGCAGAGTTTGCAAGAAGCAAAACCTCAGTTCCCATTTTTGGTGCTGAGCTTCCCCCTTGCGTTCCAATTCTGCCTAAAATTTCCTTGGAAAGGCCTGTGGATGGCCAGTGCTGTGTGGCTGCAAGGGTGGCTGATATTCCCTATTGGAGCAGCACTGCAGACTGGGTGGCTTCATGCTCTGACCACAGGACAGTGCCCAGATGGAATCAAATAATTTTCCACTCTATTTCTGCAGGTTGCACTAATGCTTAAGCTTCCAGCAATTACTTTATATTGTTAATTGCCCTGTTCAAAGCTGTTTCCTGCCCTATCCTAGGACAAAAGCAGAAATAATTTTCCCCCACTGTTTCAGGGGCTCTGTAGGATTATGGTTCCTGGTGTGAAGCTCCATAGTAGCACATGGATCTTCACTCCTATTATTTTGTTTGCCACAGCATCTGGATCACAAATCTCTTATACTCAATTAAACCACTGCAATTCCTTTTACTCCAGTATTATTCTAAATCTACTCCATCATAATAGAATCACAGAAAGGTTTAGGTTGGAAGGGACCTTAAAGCTCATCTGGTTCCAGCCCCAGCTCCTTGCCATGGGCAGGGACACCTTCCACTAAACCAGGTTGCTCCAAACTCCATCCAACCTGGCTTTGAACTGGGCACAGCTGCTGCAGCACCCCTACCCTCATCCATAGGGATTCTGCCCGACTTCCAGGGCAAGCAAATCCTGAGCTAGACATACTTCTGAAAACGGTCACAAATGTTTGTGTGACAAAACACACAGAAATTGGAGCCCTTGGTGCCCATCTCTATCCTCCCCACTATATTTGCAAAACTTCTATTTTTCCCCAGCCCAGGTTCTCCAAAGCTCCAGGCAAATGACATTTTACAGCTGACCCATAAACAGTTTTCCTATCAGTGTATCAATTTAAATATTGATCAAATCACAGGGTACAGCCCTGCTGATAAAGGTGTTGATAACCCATTAAGAGCAATTTGCTACAAACAATGTGATCTTGAACACCAGCAAATGTCCTTTTACAGTTATTCTTAAACCAACAGGTCATAGTGGTTTAACTATTCACAGTCCAGCCCTTAAAAACATTACCCTTACCAATGTCACATTTGTCTCCAGTCTTCCCAGGTGGGCAAAGGCACTTCCCAGTCTCTGGATCACAAGGAGCATCTCCGCAGTCACACCGATGCTGGCACCTCTCACCAAACCAACCCCTGTCACAGGCTGATACCAAGAGAACTTTTTAGATGCACATTTTAATGGCAAGATGTAGATTAAAGCCAGAGGAGTTTTCCCAGGATGTCTCAGAGGAAAGCTCGTAAACTCTCTGCTGAAACCAGTGTAAATGCCAGGTTTAATGAAGAATTGAATGTAGTGGAATAGGCATAATATTTATATGAGCTCTCCTTATGTCGGGTTTGTCTAATCTAACCTATCAAAGGTATCTGTAAATCTGTCCCAGAAATGTAACTGGAATTTATTTTCATTTTTAATTATAACTCTCTAGAAGACTATTCCATAACACTCAACAGGTCTGACATGTACCTATTTAATAATCTTATTTGGAGCTTTAGAAGCAAATTTAGAATCAGTAAAAGGGACTTATTTTTAATAAATGACATGTGGAACTCATTGCTCTAAGACATCATGGAGACCAGGACTTTCACTGTATTAATCGGAACCAGATTAGTTAATTTCTAAGGGAATAAGAACACCCAGCTGTATAACAGGAAATCTGTCCCAATTTCAATGTTTCAGGATATTCACAAAGAAAATATGGAAGAAGTTGCTCTTAACAATCAAATATTTGAGTAATTACATGAGGCTTTTTGAGGTCTGTTTTGGCTTTATTTTTTTGTTTGCTTTTTTCTCTCACATCAGAGGGTACTAGTACCTTTTTCACAGTGGACACCGTGATACCCCAAAGGACAAATGCACTGTCCTGTCACTGCATCACAGCTCGCTCCATTTTTACAGGCACAGGTATGAAGACAGCCCAGCCCATAAAATCCAAGGGGGCACCCTGAAAAATTAAAGCAAGGAAGGTTCATGAAAAAAATCATACACCCCATTAAAATCCTTTGTATTCTCAGCTAAGTTCCCTGGGAGCCAACGAAAGAGATAGTTACCCTTAACTCTAATAATGCCATGTGATTTCAAGTTTGTGCCACCCAGCATCAGAGATATGCAATATCTGGAGGCAGCCAGGTGATCTGGGACACCATAAAAATTTTATCTGAACCAGCAGGGTGTTTCTTGAGTACTATGAAGTCCCATCTCCCACCACAATCACCCCGAGTGCCCCACTTACTGTGCTCACAGGAGCGCCCGTAGTAGCCCTGGGGGCACTGGCAGCACCCTGTGAACCTGTCACAGGTGCCATTGTGCTGGCACGAGCAGTCCAAGGTGCAGCCAGACCCATACTTCCCTGGGAGACATTCTGCTGGCAGGACATGGACAGAAAAACACACAAACAAAAAGCCAATCAGTGACCTCACCCAAAACACTCGTACGAGATAGCTTGTATTGCTGAGAGATGATGCCCAGAGGACAACTTGCAGACCCAAGAGTATATGTTATGGAGACATAGAATTTCTGCCCAACTGTGATGCATTTACATACTTTGATGAAAAATCTTTCATATTATATAAATGTTTGAACAATAATTACCTCATACTTTTAATAGTCTGCCTTTTTTAATTTGCCTATTCACATACATGGTGTTGAACCCACACCATGGACTGTAAAGCTGTGCAGTGAATGGTATAAATGCTATTTTTTTTTTCTTTATCTACACCAATATTTTCTTTTAGGCACTTAGAAAGTGTGAAAGAAAACATGAAGCTTTTCCTCCTCTGTGTTATCGTTGGAGTTCACACTATTCCAATTTCTAATAAAACTGGGAGAATCTTTTTCACACATAGCAACAGCCTTTCCATGTATAATGAGATATCTGCTTTCACAGTACCAAACACATCTCAAATTACTGAAAGCCAAGCCATGCAAAAGGGACTGTGCCAATATAATTAACCCCAGCATCATCTCTGAATAAGTTAACTTCCCACTGCTGTGATAATTTGAATCCGGGCAGACGAACTTAAACGAGCGTGGCGTCCAAGTAATCAGATTCAGAACTCTGCAAATGCCAGACAAGATCTTTCAAGAACATCATATCTAATCACTATTAAAAGGATGCCTGATTAGCTGTCTTTGATTTCCAGTCAAAACACACTCAAACCCACACTGCTGTGGAGATCAAGACTCGATTTTCCAATAGTTCCACTCTCTCTGTGAAAAGACAAACAGTGAAGCTCTTTCTAGTGATACAACACACAGTCCCTGATACAATGGGTGCATGTCTGCCCCCCATGCTCCACTCCAGAGATGTTTTATACACTGCCCCGTAAAGACCAATTCTTGTTAAAGATACTTACGGAGTTTTAGGTGGACATTCTACAGGTGTCAGGGACACAAAGGCTATAAATAAGTGCCTAGAGCATGCTGGGGAGCTTGAACCATGGCATTTATGATCTAACGATGACATTTGTCTTGAATGTGAACTCAGAACTCATGTTTTCCTGGACATTTAAGTCTGCAAATAGACAGGTATCTCATCTACAGAGAAACATGGGAAGGTAGAATGCAGAATTATTTTTGGGAGACAAAGATAGATGTGGGAAGACTCTACTCTGGGCTGGCAGGAGGGTTTCTGGAGTGAAAACTGAGCTTATTCTGTTAGTGTTCTTTGCCTTGTGTAAGGGAGAGCTGTCATGGAGAAGCAAGGGTGGGAGGTAGCAGAACAAGCTCAACTGCTTTGGACAGAAGTTGTCAGAACATCTGTAAAGTCAATACATGGGATGTTCAACTGCAGTCCAGTGTCAAATGGAAGAGAAGAACATAACAAGACAGGAGGGACACATAGGCTTCTGCTGACTGAAGAGCAGCACAGGAAAGAAGACACAAAACAACATTCCCACGAACAAAAGAATACAAAAGTTGGACAGCAGAAGAAATAAGAGTCCCTGCAAAGAAATTTATGAGAGTTACAAGCAGAACTCATAAGGCAACTACCTCTGAGAAAAGACCTGGAGCACTAACTAACGGTAGTTCTGTGTGAGAGAAGCTTGAGGGGAACGCAGCAGTGATGCAGCCTACTTAAGCAAAAACTGTCTGTCCCCTTTTGTGGCTGTCTGGGGACACTTTAAACCTCTGCTTGAATGTACAAGTCCACTGGCATCAAAGCAGAAAATCACCTTTCTCACAGGATCTTCCTGTCCAGCCCAGCCCGCAGGTGCAGTTGCCATCCACGTGGTCACAGATGCCACCGTTCTGACAGGCACATGTCAGTTGGCAGCTGGGGCCATATTGTCCCTGGGGACACACTACAGAGAATTAACAAAGTTGGTAAAGAAAAATAAATTAGCATCTAAAAAAAAAAAAAAGGATGAAGGTGTGAAGGTGACAGGGAATAAATACAAACACGTGCTCCCCACAGAGTATCCCGAGTTACTGGTGTCTCCTGAGGGTGGCAGGACACCACTCCATGACTGTTACCAGTTTCATCCCAACACTTTGTCTTGCCATATCTCCTCAGCCTGTGGAGATCCCAGTGCTCTGGTGCTGAGGGTGGCAGAGCGAAGCGGGGAGATGTGGGCAGGATAAGGCAGGGTGATGGAGCAGAGAGAGACAGAGCTGAGAACACCCAACTGCGGCGTTATCAAGCCAAGGCACTGGGAAGCACAGCTACGAACAATGTTTGGAGCTGGGTTTTGTTTGCTGGGTGTTTTAAGTGTGTCACCACTGACAAGGTGACCTCAGGTCCCGTGTTGTTACCTTGCTGACAGCCAGGTCCCATTTGGCCAGGGGGACAGGAGCACTTGCCAGTCCGTGGGTCACACTGACCTTTACCACAGGCACAGAACTGGGCGCAGTCCTTCCCGTATCGGTTTTCAGGGCAAGCTGAAGGAAACACAGGCTTTTGTTAAACATCCTGATGCCAGTTTTCATCTTTAACATAGGCAGAATCTTATAGGTAGAGTGGGCTTCATTTTTATTCCAACTAATGTGCTTCAAAGCAACAATTAAGAAACCAAAACCCATCCAAAGAAGTGACTGCTTCCTCCTCCGAGACTTTACCTGAGGTTATAAATACAGGTAAAGTCTGTTTCACATGGAGTATTTAGAAGATTTCCTACCAAAATGTGAGTGTACAAATGAAATATCAGCTGTTTATCCTTCCAGCTAAGAAACATCTTTCCTTCTTTAATATTGATGCTGTCCCTATACCAGAGGACAAAGCTATAGGCTCCCAAACATTCAAACATTGCCTTTCTGTGAATAAGCTGAAGAGAACTTCACAGAGATCAGAACTTTTGGAAACAGCACAGAAATTCAGCCACATCATTTAGCTCTGAAACACAGAATAAAGTAAAGTTGCCATGGAGCCTTTACCAGTTTTGCCATCACAAAACTTGATCTTTTTCCCATTTATTGAAACTAATGGCACCATAGTGTGAAGCAAAATATTGGGATAATTTCTCAACCTCAGAATTTTGGACAGGAAGAAGGAACTTGAGCAACTCATGCTGAGCTGGCTCTAGAAATAAATTTGGGCAAGCAGGTTGTAATCCTGGGATGAGTGTCCTTGCTCCTACGTGAGCAGAAGAGAGAGAAAATATTTTGCAAGAGATTTTTTTACAAAGCTGGAATTCTGATTTACAATTCAAGGAAGAGGTAGCTGGGATCTGTCTGTTTTTCTACCGACAAACTCTTATGCAAATTATTCTCCGTGCTGTGTTTTGACAGAGGCAGAACACGAATGTTGGCTTACTTTTACTGCAGTCAGCTCCAATGAAACCAGGAGTGCAATCACACGTTCCCGACGCGGGGTCACAGTGGCCTCCGTTCATGCATTTACAGGGATTTTGGCAGTTTGAACCGTAAGTACCTTTTGGACACCCTGTTTTAAAACAAACAAACAAAAAAAACCCCCAGCAATTAGGTTACGTTGCTACTGGGCCTGTTGCTTTTCATGCCATAAACACCTTTTTTGCTTTCAACTGAAATTCAATTTTTTTTCTAACTCTAGTCTCTTCTAGAGGGCCAGGAGCAGGCCTTGGTGGGCAGATGGCTGCCTTGGGCAGCATGGTCCTTGGGGCAGCACTGACTTAGGATGTCAAACCCCTGGAGAGCTGGTCCAAGTGCTGCCACCAAGACTGGTCTGACTGCTCCTGTCTCTGTCCTCCTTCCATTCCCCATATGTGACTGTAGAAAGACAAGCAAGCCCAGTTCTAGAGAGGTTTTCCTCTTGGGATTTCTGTTCCAAATAAACCTGTTCCCTCCTTCCCTCCTATAAAGAAGAAAAGATGGGGCCCTGCTCCCTTTTCCTATGGGTAGCCTGGTTTGCCTGAGACAGTGAGAAGCCATGAACCATCTCCCTGTCTTTTAGCAGCCATTTTATGGATACTGGGGCTGGTCATGCCTTTTAAAAATGTGGAAGTTGGAGAAAGTTTGTTTCCTCTATTATCTATTGATTCCTTGCAAAATGGAGCCGGCAGTGTAAGTGGTTGCCCAGAGAAGTTGTGGATTCTCCATCCCTGGAAGTGTTCAAGGAGCAAGTTGTTCCAGTGGAAGGTGTCCCTACCTGTGGTGGGGGATTGTCCCTTCCAACTCTGTGGATGGAAGACTATGAAAACCTGCACAACCGTAGCATGGAATTTCAGAAGACACCTTCTCAGGAGACAGACACAGGATAAAGATGGTTTAAATGCAAAGTCAGAAAATTCCCTCAGGAAAAAGCCAAAGCATCTGTATTTCATAAGAACCAAGGGGATCATTAGACCTGGATGGCTTGTTGAGCCAGCATTACATGGCAACAAGTGTCCATGAAGAGGTTTTCCAGGTGGTAGTGACCATTTCTGATTTCTTTCTGGGCAGCTAATGTGGAAGGAGTAATGAACAAAAGATCAGGGAGATGTGAATGCATCTGCCACGCTTAGCTCACGCCTTCAAGATGCTCTTTAGAGCAATGAAGGTTGGAACTGAGGGAAAGAGCTGGGCAGAGCTACTGAGCATGTGCCTCTGTCTGTCACCACTGAACCTCCAGGGTGCCACCAGTGAACCCCAGAGATGCAGGTTCTTCTAATTTTCCAGTGTATTGGAAGAGAGAGGACCTGGTACATTAAGAGCAGTATGATCATCATCAGACAGTTCCATTAGCACTGCTACCTCTAAATGTCATTTCTTTGCTCGCTCCCTTCTCTTCCCTGGCAAAAGGAAAGTCTGTGGCTACTCTAGAAATCTGGTTGAATATATATTCACACACGTCTCCAAGCAACAGATCCCTTGCAATATGTGCATAAATAGCTTCATGTATTTTCTCTTTCCTGCAGGCATGAAAACATGGCCTGAGTGGCTGGAGAAATCTCTGGATTTTCTGAACTATTCAACAGCAAGGGAGAGCTTATGGGGAAGCTTTGAAGGGGTGCCTCTCACAATAAAACTGAACACTGGCTTCTGCTCAAACCAGGATAGCAGATCATCAGGACTAAACAGATACACACTTTTACAACATGCAGATCCTCTCCCCAGCCCTTCTCAACCATGAACTCTTCTCAAAGAATACTTTATCATCAGTGCTTCCATCTGTAAGCACAAAAATTCATGTGCAAACCCTGGCATCAAGGAGTGAGCCCTGCAACATCCAATTCATTCCCACCAAGACATGAAGTTAAGGACACACCTAGATTCAATGATTTAATTGGATTCTACATGAGTTTCTCTTTTCCTCTTCCGTTTCCTTTTGGTCATCATTTGGTTTTCCTTTTTTTCTTTAATTCTGTTTCCCACACTCCCAAACATGTTGCTTCTCCTTGGTAAAGCTTCCAGAGCTGTTCCTCAGCTCAAGACCAATGATAGATGCTCCATGACTGAAAGGGATGCAGTAATTCCACCCCCTCCACCCCCAACCTTTACCAATTTATTTACTCTAGCAGCATCATCTATATTTCAGTTCAAGAAGCAGCAGCACAAGCAGGTCAAGCTCAGCCACTGCAAAGTGCACATATTTATTAACAAGGCCACCTCATCTGTTACTACTTTGCAGAACAATTTCAATGCAGACAGCAGGGGCAATTTCCACCATGTTCTACCATTTCAGTAGGCTCTGCCTTTCTAAAGAAGGTTATCCTCTCACCACCATACATCTTTATGTCTTTATCTCGTAGAGACATTTTCAAATTTAACAGTTTCCCGTGCTTCTGACTTATGTTTTTCTGCTAACAAAAGACTGGCAGCCAGATTTCCACCTCATTTCCCAATTTTTTTCATTCTGGTTTGCATTGGTTTGCCATGACCAAGAGCTCCTAAGTCTTTTCATACCAGTTGCAGACTGAGACTTTTCAATATTATTAACTGCATTGTCGAATAATCCCTTCTGACACATCCTGTTACCTACAGCCCAGACGTGAAGCTGGTGAGGTCTTTCTGGCTCTGGGTGTCTCCAGCCCAGTCAATGTCACCACTTACTGCTTTTTATTCATTTCACCCAAGGAGATCTTCCCATTCACCAAGTTATGGACAAGTGATGGGAACCTTATTGCTAATTTGTCTGCTTCCTCTGGATCCTGCCAAGAGACTGTTTCAACTCTTCACTCCAAAATTTGAGAACATGAAAGCCTCGTTGCTCTTGGCTCCTGGAAATTTGACTTCCCAGCCAACTACACCTTTTATAGATACTTTCTTCAACCTTTTTTCACAGTACTATAAATATAGCAACAGTTGCCAGAAACTGTTTCCAGCAGCATCCAACCACATGTTGACTGGACTGAAGCCCATTTCACGTGTTTGGGAGCGGCTCCCTGTGCTGGTTTTAATATTCTGTTGAAAGCTTCTTCATCCTGGAGCAGCCCCAGTTCTCCCCATAGTGAGGACAGTGGGAACATGGAGTATTCCCACCAAAGTCACGCTATCTATCCTTGGTTTTCAGTCAGTCACTTCAGAATCAGGCCCACAATCTCTCCCTTCACTGACCACAACCTAAAAATAACTCACAATTAACTGTTTTCCTTCTGGTTTTGTGTCTGTCTGTGCAACACTCAGAGTGCTACACGGGAAAATAGGAGGTTCTCTCTTTATGAACCTCCACCATTCCATTATTTCTCCAGTAAATGTTTAACAAGCCTGTATTTAAGTGAGAATTTGCTGTGCAAGACACTGTGCAGCTTTGGAATCTAAGAGAGCACAACACCATGAAATCTATTGTCTCATACTCAGTAGGTTTAATCCCAGCTACGTGGAAATCCATGGCAAAATTCCCTCCGAATGCAGCAAAACACAGATTTAATTTTGTAATGAATCTTTTTATATCTTCTATATCAGAACTTCAGTGTCAATGTTTTTAATTTTAAAATTCTGAAATAAAATCTTAAGGACTAAAGCAAGTTCGAAGACATTTACCATAATTTATAATTTAGATTTAGTGCTACACAAACAGGTAATGAGTCCTGAGGGATTGCTACATAAAAGTAATAGACAGACCATGATTAAGTCTTTTAAAACAATACTGTTAAATAGTTGACCTCCACTACTGCTCTACTATAACATTTATTATAATCTAATGTATAATGGATCCAGATGGCTCCAGCCTCAGTGTTGAAGGCTAGACTTCGATCTCACTTACAGCAAAAACTGATGTACAAGGGAAGATTGAATCAATCCTTTCTATTTTATTTATAATTTATATTATAAAGAATAGCTTGCGATGACATGATGGTACTACAAAAGCCAACGTCTAAAATGAGTCTCCCATTTCTACTCAAGGGAAAAGGTTTAACCCCTACTAGAGCTGCATGTTACAGCTGGCTTTTCTATACAAACTGTCACCCAAAAAAACAATTAAACCAGGGCCACGCTGGATTCCTAAGAAAGGAAAGTCAGCGCTTGCTAAAGAGAGAAAGGCTGAGCTCAAAAGACAACAGCTTTTTTTTTTTTTCCCCCCTTTTTTCCCCTCAAAATGAGACTATTACAAGCCATGGAGTACAACCAAAATTAAAGTTGTAAATAAAAAGGTAATTAACTGTCTCCTTTATTGGCTACTTTGGTATGTGTTTCTTATCAGCCGCCACATTCCACCAGAAACAACTTTACAGATGTCCTAAAATACCGGCATGAGGCATGTGGATCTGGGAATATTTTTTATGATGGAGCGTTGGGCCAGTTGGCATTTTGTCCTCTACACTAGTCACCATTTTTCAATCCAGAGTAACAGTTGGTTTAATTTGATTGTTTCTCAGAAGGCCCTACAACTGAAGGGACTTTATGAATCACTCAGATTTATTGCCAATTGCAGCTTGTTGTTTTCTCATAACCATTTGTCCTTACTTGAGCATGCAGAGATTTCGGGAAGTATCTTGGACTTGGTATTTGGAAATGAAAGAGCTACTCAATATCCAGGTGTAGCTGAAGATGCGAGGTGTAGATGCAGAGGATATATTTATATTCTTTAGCGTGCCATGAAACCGGAATGAACTTACGTAATAAATCTGGGGGTTTTAAACATTAATTTAAATGCTGAATTGCTTTTTTTAAATAAAAATTTTAAAATACATATTTTTAAATTAATCCCTTCCAACAATACAGGTATTTTTATTACTGTAAATTAATATGCTTACTTCTTATAACTTCTTACACCAAATTTTACTTTAATATGTAGATATCTATACAAAAACCTCTATTTCTCTCAGTCAACACTGAGGGTACTGACCAGATAAACTCAAAAGCAGCAGCACATGCCCCTGCATGAACTCAGTCCTCTCTCCAAAAGGCAGCAGCCCCCAAAGATACTCACGGAGGTGGCAGTGGGCCCCGTGGTACCCCGGGATGCAGGAGCATTCTCCAGTCACAGGGTGACATTCCTCGTTCTCGGCAGAGCACTGGCACACTCCGATACAGTTCCTTCCATAAGTGCCCGGTGGACAAGCTTTGGGAAGAAGAAATGGAAACCAATAAATTAAATTTGTCTGGGTAAATATAGCACTCAAACAAAGAGCGAGCTCAAATTTATTAAATAAAATCCCTGCCTACGGAACGACGCTCTCCTCCGGGACTTT
Source organism: Pachyramphus minor (assembly GCA_013397135.1). Lineage (NCBI taxonomy): Eukaryota > Metazoa > Chordata > Aves > Passeriformes > Tyrannidae > Pachyramphus > Pachyramphus minor. The sequence goes on along the minus strand of VYXB01001760.1, from coordinate 128,700 downwards.
GGATTTATTACATTTACTTGGGGGTTACTTGACTGCTTGATTTTGTTTTGTTCAGTCAATTTGTGCCCAACTGTCAAGGGCCAGATACAATTTTCTTGTCACTAGAAAAAAATCATAGGGAAATGTCAGGTAAAATTGACTAAAATAACAGTATAATTCCCAAGGGACCAGGCGTGTGGATAAAGACATTCTACCTTTTGCAGAGAGTTTAAACTTGCAAAGCTGCTGTGGCATCAACATCTCCATGGGTTTCATTCTGCCTGTTGACAGCCACATTGCCTACAGGTTTGGACCTTCCACATGTAATTCTTAGGTCTGACTTCCATTAAGTTGCCCTGGCTATGGGTCAGGATTTAGAGTCCTTTAGTCGAGGATACGGGACACCGATGTCAATTCTTTCAGTTCTTATTTATTGCTGTATTTCCTTTTGCTGAAGCAGGGCTCAGGCAAAGCTTTGTAAGGGAGAACAAAGTCAGGCTGCTGCAGCTCGGGTCAGAGCAGGAACCTGCCTCCAAAGACAGCTCTAGGGGAAAAACTCTGTGCTGAAGAAAAAAGTTAATGCCATTTCCATGAGCTCTAAGAGCAGGAATAGATGGTCTCTCATGGGAATAAGGTCAACAGAAACCTGAGCTGCTGCTTTACTGACAGCACAGTGATAGCTGTGGGCAGGAGCTGGGCTCCACCAGCACCTCCTCAGCCTATTCGGATCAAGTTTAACCCCCAGCTGCTCCGAGAGCTGCAAACCCAGAGAGGGAAAACCCCACCAGCCCAAAATGCACCTGGCGCAGAGCTCAGAGCCAGCTGAGGGACAAGCAGCCCTTGGCCATCCTCCCTGCTCTCAGGTGGTTATCTCCTCTCTCTCCAGGCATTATATCATCAGGTTTGCACTGAAGAAATTAATTTCTTAATTACTTTACATGGGAAGTGTTTGCATTCTTATAATAACCAACTTACTTTTCTCGCAGCCGTGGCCGGTGAATCCCGGGGGACAACCGCAGGCGCCGGTCAGGTGGTGGCAGGGGCTGCCGGGGGGACAGCGGCACCTCTGGGCACAGCCTGTGCCAAACCGGCCAGGCAAACACGCTGCAAGGGTGACACCAACCCTCATCAGGGCACGGGGCAGGGCCCAGGCAGGACGGGACAAAGCCACCCCGCTCCCGTGGATCCGCTGCACCCACCCCCGTGAGCTCCTCCAGACCGACCCCGTGGAACAAGGTGGGAGCGAAAATATCCCGCCACCAGCCCTGGGTTTGGGAGGAACATTCACACCAAGCTGAACTGCCTTCCTTCACTCACGTTTGTCACAGTGCCTCCCTCGCCATCCCCTCTGGCAGCGACACGCTCCGGTTTGGGGGTGGCAGGACAAGCCGTGCACGCAGTCACACCGCTCCTCGCACCGCTTCCCAAAAAATCCCGGGGGGCAGGCTGAGGGGGAGGAGAGAGAGCAACAGTTCTGCCTGCTGCATGGACAGCATCCACCATTGGTAATCAGCCAATATCATCCTTGCCCGTGGTGATGTATATTTAGCAGAGGGCATGGCCAGAAAAATACCAGTGAAAGAGAAGATATCAAAAATATCAAAAGCATTTAGTGTTGGTTGTTAATGAGTCTGCACAGGAAAACTTTCAAAGACTTAGTCATAGTCTGGAGTATTAATCCAGATATAGAGATGGTGATGCCATTGGATTTGACACAACTGTGCACAAAGAAACACCTGTTTGAACAGAGAAAACATGCTCTGTCCACGTACTGCTTTCACCTCTCAGTGCAAAGAATCAAAGAGAAGGTGAGGCCTGAAGAAACGAAAGGTGGGAACTGTGAAGGTTTAACAGGCCATGCTGTTGGCTGAAGCTTTGAGAGTCCTCAGCCCTGAGGAGATGTCAGAAAACTGCTTGTGTCTTGCAAAAATCACAGCACCTCAGTGGCCAAGCTGGAAGCACATTTCAAGTCACCTGGTTTCTATTGCACATGAGATTTCATCCCTATTTCAGGGATTCAGGTGGCTCTAAACATGCCAAACAACTTCATCAAATCTGGATCTGGATCTATTTCTCTGAAGGCAGATAAATACCTTCATTTTCTTATCAGGCAGAGAACAGAGGTAGGAGGAGATAAAATGATTTGGACAAGGGCATGGTTGGGCAGAGAGGGCATGGATATCACAGCCCTGGAGATTGTGGGGCTGAGACATGGGGTGAGCAGGTATGAACCCTGACTGGCCTACAGAATATTGGAAAACTAAGATACAAAATAGAAAACGACTTCATCCTGTGGAGTCAGAAATGGCTGCTTGTTAAAGTCAAGCATCTGCAGAAGGAGCTGCTCTCACCAACATCACAGTGGTCCCCAGTCCAGCCAGCACGACAGATGCATTTCCCCGAGGGCTGATCACACACCCCGTGGTGGCAGCTGCAGCTCTTCTCACAGCCCTCTCCATGTTGCCCATCCTCACACTCTGAAATGAGATGGGAGAGACTCACAGAGGGCCAGGCTGGAGCAGCTCCAGGGGAAACATAACTCTGCAAGACAGTGAGCCACCTAAACTGGTCTTAAAAACATTCAGTGTGAGAGTTTTTGAAGCTTCCCTCAACAAAAGTCCTTAGAAATCAACAATTTTCCTCTTGAAGGATTTACTACTTTTTTCTCCTCAAATGAAGGTCGTTACCTATTTTTCCTGTCCCCAAGGGGACAGAGAATAGCTTATTTTTCCTGTCTATTGAACAAGTTTCCAATACCATTGGACATTCAAGTGCCAATATCATGTCTCCCTTTAGTTTTCTCATCTTTGACTAAACAACCCCAATTTTTTCAGCCTCTCCACACCCAGTGCTCTCCATTCCTCTGCCTCCTCTTTTTTCCCCATGTTGCCTCAAACCAGACCCCACCACAACTGAATTTCCTAGCAGAGCAACTGAGGGACTGGAGGGATGGAGATGAGACTCACCCAGCTCACACGCTGCCCCTGTCCAGCCCTGGGGACACTGGCACTCCCCTGTCACACTGTCACACGTGGCCTGGCCGTGGCAGACACAGCGCTGGAGGCAGCTGGCACCGTACCATCCCGGAGGGCAGGCTGGGGAGGGGAGGCACCACAAAACCTTCCATTAGGAAGTGCAGGAGAAGGATTCAGGCTAAACACCACCCTCTGCCAGCTCACACCCTTGTCTTGCCCTGGAAGATGATGTGGGAGGTACAACCAAGTAGAAATGGGGACATGGTTGATAAGGAATTACTCCGCGTAAAACTGGTCTGGGAATAAAATAGTGGATGAAGTGAATTAACTGTGACCCACCAAATGACCTTGAGATTTCCTGTTTGTACCAACAAAAAGCACCCTTTTCTTCCCACCAGCTTTCTCAACACCGAGGAGGGGAGTTATTGATTCCCCTCTTTTCAGAATTTCTTTGTACATTTCTCTTAAAATCATGGCTCCTTCTCTAATCAATCCTGCTGCCCACAGCTGGCTGACGACCTTTCACAGTTTACCTGATTTTAATTTAGCAAGTTTGTATTAATTCACAACCAGATTAATTACAATTGTAATTAATCACAACCAGAAGGACAGACTCTGATTTTTGGCACCAAAAAACCCAAACCTCTGTCACGTGCCAGAGTGACACCTCTTCAGGATGGAAACACGAGTGAGTTCTCACTCTGCAAAATTACAGTCACAGGATGCTTCCCCCAGCCTCATGCAATTTTTTTATCTCCTTACTTCCAAGGAGAAAATCCTCAAACATATCTTTACAGGAAAAGGGTATATTTGACAATGTCTTCATCTTTGACAACGGCTTTTTTAACCTTTGCTTTAGTTTTGTATTTGAGTCTCTCAGACAAACCAGAAAAATTTAGGTAAGGTCATCAAGAATGGTTTGTGCCTTCACAGTTTTTTAATCCTTCATGGAAAGAGCTCTTCAGATTGGGAGGATCAAGGAGGATCAAGCTCTTCAGATCAAGGGGGATACACTTAATTTATATATTATTCTACCCCTGCCAGCTTTCATCCCCTTTCCCCAATAGTCCTCTTGGTATGCTGAAGGTCACTGAGTGAAGGTGCTGACACCAAAGCCCAGCTCACCCAGGAGCATCCACAGCAGCATTCCCAGCTCCATGGCACTGCTGACAGTACAGGAAAGGCACAGAACAAGGAGCCTTCTGCAGTGGGGATGGACAGACTTTCCAGCAGGTGAGATGCAGAGGATTAGGTCACAAGCTGCAGTGCAGCCTTTCTTTGTCAGCCTCTTTTCTTAAGGCTCTGTGGAGTTGGGCTTGTGTTTGAGTCACATGTATGGGTCTAATTGCCCAGCTCAATGCCTTTCACATGTCCTGGATTTAGCCCACGTCTGGAATAGCGCACGGTAATGCCGAGGATCAGTCGGGCGCATGGGATGGTAAATCAGGCCACAGAAAAGAAACAGAGCTTCACTTCAGTGTCATAACTCAGAGTTTTATGGACCTTTTCTCCCTTCATCAGCCCTCAAAATCAGCTCTCTTTCCAGTTTATGGCTGTTTCAGCCCCTCTGCCCTGTGCACACTGAGCTCCTACACCCGGCCCCTGCAATGGTGCCGTGGATTTATTTAATGGACAGATCACATCATTGCAGACACAGAACCAGTGACAACACAGGGCAACGAGCTGACAGTTAGAATAACAATAAACTTCCCCCAAGCAGATGTTTTATTTTTTTCCCTCCTGTAATCCATCTTTAGGGTGTTGAATTTCCAACTGTACCTTCTTGGCAGGTGGCTCCTTTCCAGCCCGGGCTACAAAGGCACGTCCCGGTGACGTGATGACAGAGAGCTCCGTTGTGACAGTGACAAGTGTTGCTGCAGCCCGGCCCGTAGCTGTTCCCCTGGCAGGCTGCAACGAGAGAATTCCATAAAACTCCATCAGGAATCATCAAAGGAGGCGCTGCACAGAGCAAACCTGAGACACGACCCAGCACCAGGGAAATCAGCTTGGAGTCGTCTTTTGATGACACACTTTTCACATTACAAGGGTGCCTAACACCATATATAATCATAAAAGCATTAAGGATGGAAAAGACTTCCAAGATCAAGTCCAGCCTTTGTCCTAATACCACCATGCTCATTAAACCAAATCGCAGAATGCCACATCTACTCATTTTTCTGAACAGTTCAAGGGATGGTGACTCCACCATTCCCTAAGATATATATATATATATACACACATATCTATAAAACCATTTATTAACCTGACACTAGATAGAGTAATAGAACTGTTTAGGTTTGAAAAGACCTTTAAGATCATTAAGTCCAACTGTTAATTCAGCACTGCCAGGTCCACCACAGCATCAGCCAATACAACTGCAAAGGGTATTTTAAAACAATTCTGCAAATTAGGATCACATAAAATGAAACTGCTCTGCAACACTTGCAGTTTAGAGATAATGTATCTTATGAGAACCTAGCACAATAATGTGGCTTAAAAATATGTATCATAGCACATTCTGAAGAGGTTTTTATGGAAGGCTGGACTGCTGGGGTGATGGATCAGGTGTCAGCCCCTGCCCTGCGGAATGTCTTTGTGCGAAACTAATGGTCCAGCAGAACCACCCGCCTGACAGCCCGGGTATTTATTTGCATCCTGGTAAGAGAACTGACAACTTCATTGTTTTCAGTGTTCATTTTTCACAGCTGGATGCCTTGGCTCACCCAGACTCTCATTCTTTGGTCAGAGAGGGGTGATATTTTCAGTGAGTTTGGTTAAGCAGCTGGCTCCCAGGTGAAAACTTAACGCAGCCATCTCGCAAGCGTACGCTCGCCGCAGCTCTGCTTTCAGTGCTGCTGCCTGTGAAAAATGGCAGTGATAAAATTCCTGCAGTCCCCACTGCTTTGGACATTTGGATAGCTTTAAATGGTGGAAAACAGACAGTACTCCTATCCTATTTTCTTCAGATATCACCCCAAAAAAGTATAAAGCGAGTTGATGGAGCTGGATCACCTCCTCAGGCGGTTTTTGTCCTGTCTTGCAGGGGCTCTCCTGCACTTAGACAAAGAGCCCAGAGTCTCTCATCCCTGCAGCACTTCTGGCATGCACTGGAGAAGAAAAAAAACCCCAGATCCCTAATCCAGGAGAGTGTCCTGCACTTGCTGGATGTGACATCTCCCAGGCTCAGATCCAAACAGTGACTTTCCACCCAGACCTCTGCACCTTTGAGGTGCAGAATGAGAGGCAGTGTTGCAGGAGGACATGTGCCTGGGGACAGAAGGGAGGTGTGAAACCATCTTGGTCTCAGAGGTGAACTTGGTTGACAGTATCTGATCCATTCTCAGCCCTTTTCTTCCCATCTGAAGACTTCCAGCTTCCCAGCCTGTTTCTCAGACACCATTTCTCCCAGGATTTCTTTTCGACAGGGTTCATTTTTGTCATCACTTGGACCTCATTCACATTGAAACCACAAGAAAGAGAAGGAGCTCAGTCCCATCATAGCTAAAAGTTTGCTCTGCAAATGAAGCTTGGTTGCCAAGTGAAAAGTTCAGCCCATCCTACAAAGCTCTGGCTCGATTTTGGGAGTAGAACTAAATATTTCCACAATACAGACCAGAACTATAGCATAACCAAGCCAAAGGAAAAACCAGCTCATCACCAGGTCCCCTGACTGGTTACCAGTGGTTTGTGTGAGGTTTTTGGAGTATGTGTGCAAAGCTCTTGTTACACTTATTGAGAAGATAAAAGAGTGTTCCAGTGAAAATTCTGGTAAGAATGCAAAAATTGCTGGAGAAGAAAATTTTGATTATTCTATTGGGTGAATACAAATATTTTTTGCTTCTTCATGGGACAATCCTGATTATCAAAGCACTTTTCTGAAGATTAAGAAAATAAACTATATACTGAAGCTATTTCATGAAGTTCCATATCTGAATGTACAAATATCCCTGTGCCTTTTCTTCTTTTTTCACGGTGAGTGAAAATGGAAGACTCAATCCAAAGGTTTCTCCCTGTTTCAAAATTTTCCTCTCAATGGCTTTCTCCCATAAGAGGAGGATTTACTTGTTTGCAGTCTTTAAAATCCCATTTTTGCCTGCAGAGTAATGAACATATGAAACTGCAGATTTTCTTCCAGACTGGAAGTCAAAAGCCACCCAAAGTGCTCAGGAGCACAGGGAAATGATGGGCACTAATGTCCTACAGGGTGTCCAGAAGCTTTGTTTTCATGCAGCTCCTGTGGATCACTTTCCACAAAATGAAGCACTGGATTTAAAAGAATGGGGAATTTGCAAAGTCAAGTGTTCAAATGCCACAAAATGTCAAACCTCTATTATCAGTGCCTTTGGCAGAACCAATCTTTCTGTACTTGTTTATTTTTCAAACCAATGTGGTTTCTTTTTCTACCACAAGGAACTCCTTTTGTGAAGATCCTGCTGAGCCCAAACAGCTCAAAAAAGAGGCATTGTTAGTCCTGATAGAATCAGGGCAAAATTCAGATGTTTAATTGTGTTTGGCTTCTACAGACCACTGGAGAAGAGAGATTCCTGGAGGTTTGGGTTGGTTTTTTTAAGACTGCAAACTTTAAATGATTTTGTATACGATCATAGAATGGTTTGGGCTGGAAGGGACCATAAAGATCATCTAGTTCCAGCTCCCCTGCCATGAATAGTGATGCCACTCACTAAATCAGGTTGCTCAGGGCCCCACACAATCTGGCCTTGAACACTTCCAGGGATGGAGTACAAAGAAAGGAAGGTTACACCTCTGTCCTACAGAAATGCCAAATGTCAGGTCCTCACTTCTGTATCACTGAGGCATCACGACACTCAATGAAGCAGTTTATTAAAAAAAACAAAACAAAAAAGAACAGGCAACATACTTTTCCTAAACCTCTTTCTTGGAACCCTAAAATATCTTAGGTGGAGATTCAAAAAAAAAAAAAAGAAAAATAAAATCTCCAAACACAAACTGAGGCAGAGTTTGCTTGGCAGATTTCAACCCAGTTTAACATAATTCATTTTCAAACAAACTGAAAACCACGGTCTGGCAATGGAAAGCATTAGGCAGCTTCAACAAAAGGCATCACTGTCTCTATTGCCCATAATTAGATAGCAGAGCATAAAATGCACTGCATGGCTGGCTTAAGATCAATTCAAATCCCATGATGTCAAAATTATTCCTCAATATCCTCCAGCACATTGCCTGCAATCTGATTACTTCCACACGAGTGCTGTCCTTCCAGCTGCTAGAGCTGGTCCCAGGAACCAGCAAGGTGAATATTAAACACCCAGTGAGGATGGGGAGTGGTGGGCTGTCCCCCACCCCTGGCTGCCTTACTCTGAGCAGCTCTGGAGCAGCGTGGAGGAGGTGCAGTCGTAAAATCAAAATGAAGACTCCTCACTTAGCCAAGAGAAAAGGAGGTTACACTCTGCACCATTCACTGACCTCACTCTTTTACTGACAGGGACCTTGGAGGCTTTGGCATCTTCACCAGCGTGAGGAATAAATCAACCAGCACAAAGCTCTAATGGCTCATGCACAAGGCAATAAACAGGTTTTTTTTCCTGATCTGAGTAGGGGAGGGGGCACAGGAGGCCATGGATAAATAGCTGCATTTCTTAATTGATTTTAATGAAAAGCTTCCTGTCCCTAATGCAACGTAAGGAGCAGGGAAGGGGCCAGGTGACACATTGCAAGGCCGTAGCTCAGCAGTAAAACCAGGCTGTGACCAAGCAGCAAACATCACATCTGGTCAGCAGCACCTTTTCTGCTCTGTGGGATGGCTAAATGTCTCTGGCTCTGCATTCATGTTGTGGTCAGCCCATTAAACTACAGCCACAGGGTGTGTTACCACCAGCATCTTCAGGTGGTGGGTGATGGAGAGCCAAGTCTTCCTATGGGGGGGCATGAGGAGGCAAAAAGGACTGCAATTATGGGATATTAGCAGAAATGTCTAAAATCTGGGAAGATTCAGCAGCACTGACCCACCCATAAATAAAAAGAGCAGGGGATTTTTCAGGAGAAGCCCTTTCAGAACATGGGTTTTGTTGTGTGGTGGGAGCAAATGGGGGAAAAATACTATGAAGAGCAAGTGCTGCCCTCAAACAGGGCTGCTGATAAGATGGCATATGGGTGGAGAATAGAATTGTTCAATACAGGCAATATTTCTCTCTTTTCTGTAAATTAAACCAATTCTCTATTGCAGAAAACTACTACCCATAGTTTAAAGAAGTGTTCACAGAGTTGTTCATAAACAGAGTTGGCTCCTTGGGGAACTGCTCTGGAGCCCAGCTCTACACCACGGTCCTGCAGACAGCAGCTGTATTTTCAAAAGTAAGTTTAGACCATGATATCATCCTGAAGTGCAACAAGGAAGTTGAGAAGCTAAAACCTGAAAATCTTAAAAAAGCCCACATATTTGATCCTAAAAAACTCCACATATTTGCTAAACTTTGCAAATAGGTTCAGCGTTTCCACATGTAAGGTCATGTAGCTAAAGAAAAAAATATAATTTCCCATGAAATGTAGTGAAAAATTTCTCAGAAGAGACAATGTTATATTTACATACACACAAACGCCTTATTAGCTTAAAGAGTGTGGGATAATCCATATTTGTGAACATCTAGGAAGTTGACATTTGTTTTAAAACAAATAACTTTCCCAATAATTAGTTAAAAACCTGTTTTGTCACACTCAAATAACAAAACAGTCCCAGCTCTGGTTTTTCCGCTTTGCGCATTTGTAATCTGTCACTTTATAATTGATAATTAGATGGGATACACCAGAAACAGATACACAACATTTCACCTCTTAATGTCACACTAAAATAAAAGCAGAGAGCTATCATATGGCAGGAGACAGCTCTGCTATTTAAAACCTGATGTTTATCACGTTTAACGAGTGCCAACAGGAGCCAAAAAAAAAAATAAAAAATTATGTTGACGATTTCCACAGTTGCCAAAAATTGTTCCCTTTTTTGGCATCTTTGGAAAGAAATCTGAGCTATCATCTGACCCTGGCAGGTTATCCTGCATTCCCAGGGCAAGCCCATGCCAGTGCTGGAGGAGTTTGGGATGTACTTACGTTGCTCACAGGTCTCTCCCAGCCAGCCCGGGAGGCAGCGGCACGTGCCCAGGACGTGGTCACAGCCAGCAGCATTCTGGCACTTGCACACCTGGTGGCAGTCAAGCCCAAAGAATCCTTCTGGACAAGCTGCAAATGCAAAACATTAATTTTTAGCACAGTTCCTGTTTGGTTTTACTGTGTAAACTCCAGCTCATCTTTTCACAGATGCTTAACAACCAAAGTTGCTTCAAGGGGCTAAGCCTGCAGAACTCTGCTAAAAGCATCTTGGATAAATGTGACCCTTTTACAAAAGCAATGGATTCCTGCACAGTAAAACATGGCTGAGAGTATTGAAAAGCCATAAAACAAGTCAGAGAATGGAGCTGGGTTCACACAAGATGGTACTTGTGCTTCTGTAACAAACAGAGGGAAAAAGAAATAATTCAACATAATGTAGACTCCAGGGCCATCCCTGCTGATCTCCCTCCCTGTGGAATGCAAAAGTTCTGCTCCCACTTAACTGTCCTGACACTTTTCTAAAGATTTTTTACAGCAAACATAAGCCACAGTGGTGCAGTTCAGTGCTGAAATGAAAAACTGGCAAAGTGAATGAATAGAGAAAACCAAGATGAATTAAATGTAGCAAAACAACTCCAGGGAGCTGAAGGAGCTCCATACCTGCACCTGGGAGATGTAAGAATGAACAGCATCATGGATTCAATTTATACCTTTACCAGTGCTGAAAGCAGTGAAAATAAGCATTGGTACTTGTCAGTGGGCCACATTATAGATAAATGTTTCACTACAAGAATGTTAAGGCTGCTAAGTAGAGTTAAAAAAATTAAAATAGCCTTATTTAACATCTCTGCATATATATGTGTCTAGCTTATTTAAATACCTGTATAATTATGCCTCACTAAGTGATAATAAATATGTAGATACACAATTATGTGTCACTCTTTCCCCAGAACCCCTGAATCAGTCTCAGGAATTATGCTGCTCATGAGATAAGCATAAGTTATTCAATAAAACTTATCTCTTTGTCCTCCTTGTCAATATGAATTTATATTTGAAACCAAATCCTCACATTTCTATCATGAAATCAGAACAACTGTCTTCAAATAGAGTCTTATGATAATAATCATCACATACACTACCCAACAACCCTCCACACTAATTTCACAGCCCTCAACCAGGTCAGAATAACACTGGTGTCATCACAGAATGATTTAGATTGGAAAGGACCTTAAAGATCATCTCATTCCAACCTCCCTGCCATGGGCAGGGACATGTTCCATTAGACCAGGTTGCTCAAAGCCCCGTCCAACCTGGCCTTGGGCACTTCCAGGGAGTTATCCATGTTCATCTTTCACTGTTGGACTCTTCTGTCATTTTTCTTGCCCTGTGTCTTCTCCATGCCCAGGTTTTTTGTCTCAGTCTGCTCATCCTGCCTCTTCCACGGATGCAGATTTTGTTCTCCAGTAGTGAGCTGCCTGCTTTGGCTATGAGTTGGGGGAATTCCATATCCATAGCCAGAGGCAAACCTGACCTTCATCCAGTGACAGCAGCAGTGTAACACACTGAGCATTTGCTTTGGCTCCTCTACTCTCAGAGCTTCTGCTCAGCTTGGGACTACAAACCATTGTGCCTACGCACCATTATGTCATCCTCTCAAAATCAAAAGGCTGCTCTTCCCTTTGTCCTGTCCAGAAAGATTTCAGGTTTCCTGTCCTTCCCAAGTTTGTGCTGCCTCAGGAAAAAGGAAGAGAGCTTCCTACCAGTGTAACACCATAATGCATCCATCAGCCTCTGCTCAAACTGCACTGGGAGAGAGCTGTTAGCAAGTTGTAAGGATGAGCCACCTGTGTGGTTTAATCTTTCTGTCCCTCTTTATTCTGCTTCAGCAGACAAGGACAGGCTTCTCCTGCTGAACCCACAGTGACTTCAAAGCCTGACAAAGTTCTTTGTTTAACAGAGGGACTACACAGCCTTGTCAGCTGTTCCTCGACATGCACAGTATTTATTTTCCCTTTTAATCTTATAAAACCAGCAATCTTGCTGGGCTATCTTATGACAATGATTAACTGCTGAAATCTCAAGGGAGAAGTCCAGTCTGTCCATCCTGTGGCAGTGCTGATCAGCAGCTGAGATGAAAAAGCCAAGTGCTGTGCCCCACAAGGGCAATATGTTGCTGTTACTAATGCATCAATTAATACGTATTCTGTAGGAATGGCCCAAGACTCCTGCTGCCTCCAGTTAGTGAACTAATTGTCTGGCATTTGGGGATATTTGGTCAGATGAACCAGCGAACTGGCTAATTCTTGTGTTGGCCTGATCCCATAAGTGGACACAGCCTTGGGTCACACAGCACGTACCAGGGAGCAGCAGGGAACGGAATTAAACAAAATTACAGTGCAGAGAAGGCAACCCCAACCTTCAAAGCAGGAGCAGCAGATGCTCAGCACTTCACAGAATTAAAACAATTATAACAATTGCCTCCCCACACAGGAGCAGCTCCAGTTCAGGGCAGGGTGACTCTGCTGGCTCGGCACATTTGTGACAGAGCTGGGAGTGTGGCTGGCACACCTGGATTCCTCTGGGTTTGCTGGGCTGCCCACGGCTCAGGCTTCCTGCATGTCAGATATTTACATTTAGTTGAAGTAAGAATTGATATATTTATCTAATTATCACAATAAAGATTGGGTTTGGAGTTGGGTTTTTTTTGTTTGGTTTTTTTTTCCCCCTTGCCTGTTTAGCTGTAAGTGCATTAAAACCAAAGCCCCTCAGCAGCAGGTGAATACAGAAGCATCTTTCCTGGAGAAGCTGCTGTGTAGGTTATCTGTGATTGAACAGGAGAGAAAAAGGACTTTACAAAGCCATCTTTGCCACAATCCTTGCCTTTGCATAGTCCAGGAATGTGGATTAATTGCTGCTTCAGTTCAGGAACAGCCAGAATTCCACGTGCCCCTCTGGTACCTTGTCCCCAATCCAGTAACATTCTCCACCCAGGTAAGGAAGGTATGTAGTGGCATTGCTAGTAGCATCTACCAAAAAGAATTCATTTTCCTTTGGTAATGCAAGACCTTGTGAAGAAACATATATTATTTCATCGGTGTTCTTTTTTGTGTCACTGCTTTCAAGAAAATTCAAAGGAAGCCTTTCCTAAATTGTTCCTACAGACTGAAAATGTTTCTTTGTAGATTATTTTGTTTTCAGCCTTATTTGCAAATGTTACCTATTTTGCAGCTGAAACAGTTCTGCTCATTTTGCAACTCCTTTGAAATAGATTTGAAAAGATTCACCAGGTTCATTTTCACAAAGGATTGAGTAGGGGTGAAAGATGGAGCAGGCATGTACCACTTTCAGAAATGTCTAATTGTCTTTCAGGAAGTGTCTCAATGGCTTTATTCTTACCCATCATTATTATATGTGACCACAGCACTACTGCAGAGGCAGCAGTACCACTGAATGACACCAGATGAAGGGCAGCTGATCAAAGGTGACTCAGGGCAGAGCTGAACCGAGATGCTGGTGGACAGACAAAAGTACTTTGAAGAGTGAGAGGTCTTTTGGCAGCTTCCTGTGGCTGAGGGCACAGAAGTTCAGTCACCTCCCAAATAATTCACAGCAAGGTCTCATGAAACAGCAGCCTGGAGCAAAACTACCTCCTAGGTGAGCTTGGAAACTGTCTTGTGCTGGCAAATGCTGATGGTGATGATGATGATGGGGGGTGTTTGGCTGTTATCTGTGTTACTGACAGGTGATATATGCAGGCTGAGATTAAGGAAGGACTAAAATCACATTTCCTATTCTAGTAAATAATAAGAAGAGATTATGGAAGTTTGTGGCAAATAAAGAACTTGGAAATGGTCACTGAAGTGGTGTTTTCCAACAGGGACTGGCAGGCTAACCTAGGAAGCCCTTCTTCATACTGAAGGTCGTAAATTAATGAAAAGGAACAGGAGTACTTTGCTCCCACCTGAAGAAATGAAAACCAAGTCCAGAAAACCCAAAGGCAAATTTTGGGACTTCTGCAGTTTTACCCTGAATCTCGATCCCACACTGCCACAATGCAGAATACCAGAAGCAATGACTGCAGGTTCAAACACCCTCACTGTGCAGGGGTGATATTAATTATTAATACTAGTCAATATTAGATTTTGTAAGGGACTGCCTTTTCCCCAGGGCTTTGAACTTCGAAGGCTGCAAAAGTCTCAGTCTCAACATTTCTGTGACGATGGAAAAGCCCTTCCCAGCCAAGGGATGAGGCATCAGCAGGATGTGAAAAGTCTGAGGCAACACCGCAGTGCTGGGTCTCAATCCCTAAATTTGTGCCTGGGAGGCACAGAGCCCGGCCAGTGTGGGTGGATTGCCAAGAGGACGGCAAAAAGCACATCCCTGCCAGAAGGAAACCCTGCCAGTCTCCCAGTCACCAGGAACAGAAGCGCTGCAGCTCCTCAGAGAAAAGGTGCCAAGAAGGTTCTACCAAGGGCAAACCACCCACATGTTTTCCTCCCTCGCTGTCTTTTGGAAGCAGCCAAACTGTTCTGGCTGAAATGTTTTATGTGAAAAGGTAACTCAGGTCAGAGCAGATCAAGCACCCTGCCTGCTTGAGAGAAAACATGTAGAAAACAGTGTTTTACAAATGGTAAGTGCTAAATTCCACTCTCCCCTCCACAATCTTCTTTCAGGAATTAGAAAAGATAAAAATGTCCAACGTGACTGATTTGGAAGGTGAGAGCTGTATTCTTCTTTTCCCCCTATAAACGTCATATTCCTCACACCTGCTTTAGCAAAGGATATTTAGTTTCTTTGTCCCCATTATGATTCCTGCTGGAATGAACAGATTTATGCAACAACACAGATAGATGCTTTGCTTTTCCAAACTAAAAAAAAAATAATAAAAAAATAGATTTAGGAAAACAGAGTTTAACTAAATCATATTAAAAAAGGGACAGAATGGAGATACCATAAATTACGAGGTGCTGTTTGCAGCAGAGCCTTGGAAACAATATTTATTTTGTAAAATAATCCCTGGTAAGAATGAGAGGGAAACAACAAGCAATATGTGAACACAAGCCAGTGAATGGTTTGCTATATTCCTGGTCAGGCTGTGGAGCATCTCCCTTCCCATGAGAGGGCAGCAGCTGCCTGCAAGTGCTGCCACTTCCCTCTGCTGTGGCTCTAATGCTGCCATTGTAAACTGGCTGACAAAGCTGCTTTCTAAGCAAAACAATTGTGGTTTAAGGTTCATAATTTGTAGAATCTTCAATCCTTTACACTTAAGTAAGTTTCAGAGTGCCTGACTGACTATGTGCTGTTTCTGTTGCATTTTCTATGATCTGCACAATGATGCAGCTCAACAGCAACTTCCTTTGCTGATGCCGTGGACTGACTTAATAATGTATTTAAGGAATCCAGTCCAACACTTTACCAAATGACTAGGTGATAGAAGGTCATCTGTTGGATTTGTAAAGTTTAAAGGTATATCTGTTGTTAAAGAGTTCCACTGGGACAATGCACATACCCATGTTTTTCTCTTAATTGTTTCAGGGAAGCACTAGAAACAAGCAAGTATAAGGCTGAACAAGAATCTTCCTGCTCAGAGCTCAAATAGTAGGACTCTGCTTAAAAAGAGTCTCCATAAAGATGTAAACCAGCAAGACCTTTAAGCACATCTCTAATTTTAACCATGTTAAAACATGAGCCCAACACCACGCACCCAGCAAGATGCTTTGCTGAGTCAGGATGGAAGCTCTCATTTCGGTGTTGGTTTCCAAGCAAGTTCAATGTTTTATTTAAATCTGACACTGTAAATTTTAGAATCAGCTCTCTGAATAAAAAAAAAAACCAACAACCCTCTGCCTAAAACCAAAAAACAGTACCTCTTTCACAGAAGGTTCCTGTCCAGCCTGCTGTGCAGGCGCAGGCTCCGCTGACGTGGTCGCAGGCAGCTCCGTTCTGGCACTGACAGCTCTGCTCACAGCCTGGGCCAAAGCTTCCCTCAGGGCACCCTGCAGCACAGGAATCACAGCCACAGGATGGGTTAGTGCTGGAGCAGATCAGGGATCAACAGGGAGTTTTTAGGTACACAGGAAATCTTACTATTTCCAAAAGAAGAATCAAGGCATAATGGTAAGGGCTTAAAACTGAGGAGATTAAGTGTTCTCCTTGGGGTCTAGGTAAGTAAGTTGGGCTGGTTTTAAGATCTATTTTAGGAAAAACAGTGTTGAAAGACTAAATTCTGCAAAGAAAACGAATATCTTCTAGTTGCAAAGCCTGAGACTTCACAGGTTCTGCCTGATGACACTTTGCCCACTGGTCTGGAGTTGTTTATGTGCACATCTCCTCTGGGACTTCATCAACTGGGAGGGGAGAAGCTCCTCAGTTTTCCTGCAAATCCTCTTTCCCCAGAAAGCTGGAGAAAATATGAAATGTGGTGATTTCCTTCGTAAAGCTCCAAACTGAGTGCTGCACACTTCACTTTCATGCTCTGCTTTGAAAAATTCAAATGAAAACATTACATCTGGGGGACAGATTAACAATTACATTTCAACAGTAGTTGATGTAAGGAGTTATAAAAGATTTGCATGGTACTCACTATTGGAAGAAAGAAAACATTTGAGAAAGAAAATAATTTCTTCCAGGATTATAGGAAAATCAATTAAGAACAGGGCCAGTTGCCTAATTCACATTAGATATTTTGGACAGGCTGAAACACAGAGATACACTTGGCTAAACACAATATTACAGTGCCTCCAATCATTTTTGAAGGTCTTGAGACCATTCCTCCAAATTACTTATGTAGATTATTGCCAGATCTCTTCTAGAAGCATATGATTTTAGTGTTTACATCAACAAAGTGATTTTCAGGCAATCTGGAAAGAATCACAGAGAGTAGAAAGCAGAGGGGGTCCGCAAAGACAATTCTAAATCTTCTATAAAGGGGTGGGTTTGGTGTTGCCCATTTGGTGCCATAGGTGGGCAGTGATTGGAGTCGGTGTGAATTCGGGTGCTCCTGCAGCTTTCTCCTAATTGGAGCCAAGCCCTGTGCCTCTTATAGAGAAGTTGGGGTGGGAGACAGGAGAATAGCAAGGTACCTTAAGTATTTTTTTGCTTTAAAATAGTCAAAAACCGGGACGTCGTTTAAATATGAATATTTTTGAATGCATTGTTTGCACTTACAGGCGAAATTCAATCCCTCCATTTCCATCCTCTCCTGCTCCCAAAGCTGCAGATCCCTGTGCATGCTGCCTCCCACGCTAGCTCAACAAATAAACACACTGAAGTGCACTTCTGCCTTAAAAGCTGGATCCTGCTCAGCGTTTTCACTTGAAATTTCGGTCAGAGGATCTATGCAAGGGAAGTCACACTGCAGAGCAGCCACAGGTGAGGGGCTCTCAGCAGAGCTTCCTTCAAACCAACGGTGTTTAGCCCGGAGCTGAGGCTTTCAAGGTGATGGCAAGGGGTCAGTGCACTTCACAAATGATTTCACAGTCCACATCACAGAGAATCTGCCCCTGCCCGAGCAGGCACAGGCTGCTGTGATGCACGTTGAGATCCAGGCCCCCCTCCACAGGGAAGGAGCCCAAGCTGCAGGGAGAGGTTGGGGATGCCTCAGGAGCAGAGGAGCTCTCCAGGGATAAAGATCTCACCTTCAAGGCAGCATAAAATGTTTAGGGAAGAATTATGGCTTTCAGAATCTTGCACACACACCCCCCCCCCTCTCTATATGCATTATATATATATATATATATATATATACACACACACACAAAGTGGGGTAAAAAGCATACTTAATAAAACAGAAAAACCCCATAGACAGAACTTTGGGGACTGGTAGATGTTTCACCAGTGGCAATGGCTTCACTGATTCCCTTGCCAGCCAAGATTAGAACCAGCTATTTGGCTACTTTCTGTCTGCAAAGCTGCTATTTTGAGAGAGATCAAGAGCGAAGGAGAAGTGGAGCTGGCAGCTCTTTCTCTGGGAGCTGGTCTTCCCAACACGTTGCCCTTCCACTCTCTCTGTGCCAACAGCAACAAGGGCTGCAAGATCAACTTTCCAGGCTTTTTGTCTTAGGTCACAGTTCCAGATTAATTGTTTTGACATTTCTGTGTGACACCAGCAGTTAATCCTGCCTACGCTACTGAGACTCTGGTAGCTACATCTGTGCTACTGTAAGATTGTTAAACTAATAGATAAGATGTTTATTTTATTTAACAACATCAATATAATCAATAATAATAATAGCAGCTCAACCATGCAACTTACTGCCACAAGATGAAGTGGACTCCAAATGCTTGCATAGAATGAAAAAGAAAATAGGCACATTAATTGGAAAAAAAAAACCAACACCAAGTTGTATTAAATATAGAGATATTGCTTCTGTCTCAAAAACCTCCTGAATGACAAAGTGAAGAAACCTGGGGAGATGTATGAGGAATTATGTGTAAGCTTGGTTTTCTACAATTAAGGCCTCTGATACTGACCTCTGCCAGAGGTGAAGGTCATGGGCCTCTGGTAAGACCAGTGTGCATTTTTGTTGTTAATAACCACAGGACCCTAAAACTTCCTGATTTTTCTTATGTTATATACATGTGAAACATTTCTATATGCCTGACCTTAAAAAGAGATTTGTGGAGGAACAGCGCAGCCCTAAAACTGAATAAATAAAACCAATATGGAAACCCTTATGCCAGAAACCAAACATACATCAGTCCTATCCCTCACATGAGGTCTTAACATTAAAAATAGCTGCTGAGCCCAAAACAAGCCTGAAAACACCTTTTCTGGAATTCAGATTAGGGAAAGGATCTAACCCTGACGAAACCCGAGAGCACAGTGACTGTGCTGGGCAGACACAGGGGCGGCACAGCCCGGGGGTTCCTTCCTGCAGGGAATTAGCAGGAAAACACAGTTTCCACTGCTCAGGTTTGTGAATTCTGTGTGTTGACAGAGCGGGCACTTACTGTGCTCGCAGCGTGTCCCGGTGAATCCCGGCTCGCAGAGGCAGGAGCCGCTGACGGGGTCGCAGCTGCTGTCGCTGTTGCTGCAGACACACGAGTTCTCACAGCGTGGGCCCCAGCGGCCACTGCTGCAGGCTGCAAGGGAAAGTGGGATTTACACTGGGAACCACCTTCAAACCCACCTCATGGATTGTTTTACTTCCAAATGAGAGAGCAGAAAATATGCGAAATGGTACAGCGGCTCTGGAGTAAACTCTCCGCTGCACCATGGGCACAACCCGTGGAAATAAAGACAACTTTTGCTGAACTGTTTCAGCTGAAAGTAGGCAGATATTATCCCACCCACATAAAACTAATCATGGGTAGTCAATCCATACCAATCAAACCACAGCCACAAACATATAATTTCATGGAAATACAATATCAGCTGTTGACTCACTTAGCAAAAATCTGCATAACCAGAAGAGTTAAAGGGTAAAACCAGAGAGATTTGGGAGCACCTTCCATGATTTCCTCAAACTACTGGGAAATGCAACACAGATATAGAGAAATCTCACAATGTTTGTCAAAGAAACTTATTGCTTTCATTGTAAAAATCACATCTGACACAATCATGACAATGCACTGCGGCATCTCCTCTCTTTCGTGTGAGTATAAAGATGAAAGTGTCAATTAGGGCAGCAAAACCCTGGTTTTGGAGGTTTTGGAGCTGGGAACCTGTTTCATGTCCAGTCTGCAACTGCTAGAAGAGGTGCCTTGCCGAGACATCTCTGCAAAACAACTTTTCTCAGATCTTATACTGAATAGAAATAAAAGCTTTTCTTTGCCGTGGTCTCTCAATTCTTTAGACAGACTTGGGAGTTGTGAAAAGCCATCTCAAAGGCTCTACACGTTGCCAGCTGGTTTGATTTTTTAAAATACCCATAGTGGTGGAAGCTTCAGATTTTCCTAGAGTTTTCTTCGGCATAGAGCCTGAAAAGTCAGGTCCAAAACTTATTTCTGTCAACACTGGCAATTAATTTAAATAATTTTATGTGTTTAAGACCACATTTAGAGAGGGGTTTGTATTGTGTTTGCTTTTTGCGAGAGGCATCACAAGGAATCAAGTAGAATAGATTTGTCACAGGAAAAGGAAGGAATCAAGCAGGATGGCTTCACATTTATATGGTGCCATCCAGAAAGGGCAAATATACTCTCTTACACAGCCACCAATATGGAGAGTGATGCTAAAGTCAACAGAAGGATGCTCTGCTCTTCCAGAGAACAGAATTTCTCACAGCATTTATATTCCCAAGTTAAAAAGTGACCTTTAGACACACGACTCTACATGCCACTCACTTGTTGAATAAATCTCCCCCAAACAAAATGAAAAATGGAGAATTAATCTCAAAACTAATCTGCACTGAAAATGAAAAACAAAACTGTCTGTCAGTCAAAAAGCTGACGGGACAGATGGTATTGGGCAAAGGGATCCATAGTGTTGAAATAAGAGCTTATATCAATACTTTGCGCTTCATCAGCCATCTATTTCAATGCTTTGAACCTGGATAATTAAGGATTATAACCACCCAGGCTGTGCAAACCCATAAACACACAATTTCAGAAGCAGTAAGATTAACAAAACTATATTAAAAAACTGTAACAGGCTAAGAACAAACAGAGCTGGGTCTTCCATGTGCAGTTGAGTCCCTGGGAGGTGCCCTGACTTACGGTGTTTGCAGCCGTGGCCAGTCCAGCCCGGGGGACACAAGCACTCTCCAGTGACGTGGTGACACTGGGCACTGCTGCCACAGCTGCACAGCAACAGGCACTTTGGTCCATAGGAGCCACCGGGGCAGGCTGAGGACAGATGGGCAGATTGTGATTTCACAGGCAGCAACATCTCACCCCCTGATCTACCTGAATCCAGAAATCAAAATGGCAAGGTGAAAGAAATAACTGTAATTTGTACCCTGGGTGGCTGGGGCCAAGTCCTGTAGTGTGGGAATAGCTTGAGTGACTTTTGGGTACTTCTATGTATCTGTTTTGCTCAGAGGAGGAAAAACTGCTGAACAAACCTTTGCTAAAATTCACTTTGTGACAAGGATTACAATATGCCACCACTGAGGTCTGGCCCAAAGCAGGACTGTCCCTGAGAACCTGTCTGTGTAGCACAACAGCCATACTCAAGTACCCTTTTAACACCCAGAGGTTGGATAAGTAGCACAAACCAGTTGCTGGAGCGTATTCCCATGGTCTCTGGCTGCAAGGATAGCCCTGATACTAATCCTTCATCCTCACTATTATTTGATACTAAATTACATACATCAAAGAGTGTTGCTGCAAACATAACCCAAGGTGATGCCATCCAGGCCAGCTGGTCAGCACCTCTTGCCAAACAGCCAGATGATTTCTGCAAGTCTTGTGGTTATTAAGCATTCTATTTCTAAGTACAGTTTGCCATAAATTAGGTCTAATGATAACATCCATTTGGGATGCAGTTTAGCTGGTCATCTGCATTTATCTGCAGTCTCCCTCCCATAAATAATATCTGGGGAATTCCTGAAGCTGAAGGGCACTTTATTTTGGATCAGCATGTTGCATCTAACAAAACAACAAGAAGGTAGAAATCATTAAGTGAATTTTCAATCTGACTTTCTTTTGATGGGGAAGGCTGATGCAAGGACTTACTGTCAGAGCAGGATGCCCCTGTGTAGCCAGGGGGACAGTCACAGGTTCCAGTTTCTCTGTTGCACTGTCCCCCATTAGCACAGGGCTCACAAGAGGACTGGCAGTCTGGTCCCCACCAGCCAGCTGGGCAATCTAAGGAAAAAAACACAAGGTGTCCATTTACTGTTTCAGGACAGCTACAGATTTCTGTAGAAAAATTTAAAAATACTAGTAAAATTGAGCTCGAGTGCTATAGTATTTCTAGAGACCTATAGCCCTGTCACAGTTACACTGCAGCACATGAGAACCCAGCTAAAGACAGACCCAAAGGCTCTCTCCCAACTTTCATCACTGTGTGTCTGTTTGTTAGTTTGGTTTCTGATACATTCTGACTAATGTTAGAAGTATTTGGATGCATCTGAAAAATCAGTTATTGCACTCAGCAAAGGAGCTCTCCAGAGGATGGTAGTCTGCAGGAGGGGTTGATTTTTTAAAATACCCATACCAGGGCTGCTGTTGTATTTTTGCTGGGCTGAGTGGGGGTCAGGCTGCTCATGCAGCCCAGAGGGACTGGATGTGAGCTGGAGCCCAGGTCTCCACACAGCTCCACCTCCTTTGTGCTCTGTGGAGTAGTGAGACACAACCTGGGTTCAGCAGATGCTCCTCAGGTGTGTGACAGCCTGAGCTTTGAGAGTGGCCAGGGGGTATCCCACATCTCCTTAGTAGTTCAGTGCCTCTAAGACTTTTTCATCCCCTCACTTAATTACCCACAATAATACTGTCCTTTTCATTTACTCCCTCCATTCTAGGTTCTTGCTGGTTCCACAACAACTGTTTTTGGCCAAGGCCCCTCCACAGCTCCAGAGACACCCTGTGTGCATGTGGCAGCACAGTCCCAAGCTCTGCTCTGGGACTCCAAGCTTCTGCAATGCACCAACATCTCTGCCCAACTTGTGCAAACCCAGCCCAATATTGAAATCACTACTATGAACTGGAGCAGAGAGATGGGGCAGGGTAACGAGTCCACACTCCCTCTTTTCCACGCAATCCCACGTAGTGGGTGTCACCTGCTCTGCACCAAGACTGATCCTTTACTCATTCTGCACATGAAGCACATTGCACTGCAGCAGTTTGGGTGGGAGACAGAATGATTTCACTTCTTATCATGTCTTCCAAAGCAAGGCACTCATCACCCTGGTCCAACACACCTTGTTCACAGGTAGCACCAGTCTTCCCAGCTGGGCAAACACACTGCCCTGTCTTTGGATCACATGGTGCTCCTCCACAGTTGCACCTCTGCCTGCAGCTCACCCCAAAGCTCCCAGGTTGACAAGCTGGACAAAAGAAACCCAAAGACATGGTCAGGAAGCATTTTGAAGACATTAGGAGGCACCACCATCACCAATTTTAAACTGAGCTTTCCTGGTAAAAGTGATCAATATTTGCATTAGTGTCTCAGCAACTGCTGGTCTGTAATTAACTGCAACAGAGCTCTGGAAAAATCTGTGCCTGAAGCTTTAAAAGCAACTACAGTTACCTGCACAAATGCTAGTTTTGGTAACTGGCCTCAGCCTTGTGCCTCAACCTTTGTGAGCAGAGAGAGACAGCATTTGCCAGGCTCCAAATATCAGTTTGGTTTCAGTGGGGAACTGCCAACTCGTATCAACAACAAATGTGCCCTTTTATTTGCAACTTCTATAGCTGAACATAAGTTTTTTGAATAAGCTTTCCCATCCAAAGTGCATCTCCCAGGCGAACATGCAGTGAGTACCTACATAAATGGCATTTTTCTCCATGAAACCCAGGTGGACACGGATGTTTGCAGACTCCTGTCTCAGGATCACACAAAATGTCAGGAGGACAGTCACACCTCAGCTTGCAACCAGCCCCATAAAAGCCAGGTGTGCACTCTGGAAATGGAGGCAGACAGAGAACATGTATAAGAAAAAGCAAGAGCTAAGAAAACTGAACTAAAAAGCAGAAAAAATATGGTGTATGTTTTAGAGGTGGGGATAACTAAGTGTAAATACTTAATAAACATTTGCATGGACATTTCACAGAGGTTTCTGCTTATATACAAGCCAGAAACAGAGTGGCAGAAAATTAACTTGTAACTTATTCAATTAGAATACTTAAGGATATATTCAATTACAGCCATTACAGAATTCTCTTATATGTCTGTACATTCTGCTTCTCTCTGCTTTGGTGCAGAGCCAGTGCTGGGCAAGAGATGCTTGTTGCCAGAACTGAGCCCATCACCAAAAATGCTAAAAATATTAAATATTGTCACTACTGTTCTCTACCAAACCCCCAGAACCAGTGACATCAGTCTGACATGTTCCTGTCTGCCCAGAGAAGAATCTATTGCTTTATTCCATTGCTGTCTGGAAAAGGCTACTGAGACATGCAAACATGAATGTGGAATACAATTCTCTTTGAACTACCCCCCCCTAAAAACTACAAAGAATAAGTTTGAATTCAAAGGGCTGCAAATCTGAAGGAAAAGCAGCATTGCTGAACCCATTTACAAATCACGCTGCTGCCACAAAACACGGGCTTTGCCACTTATTTACTGTTTGTGTGGAAAAAGCAAAGAACAAAAACGAAAACTCCCACAATCTTCATTATTTAGGGCTGTATTAGAATTTGGGTTCTGGATTTCTCTTGCTATTTGATCAGGCTGAAACTTCTGCATTCTTAAGGTGTATTCACCTTGATGTTCCTGCAACTCTGTGCTAACAGGGCTAAAAAAATCACACTAAATAACAAGTAGAATATGAATACATTAGTAGCAGCAGCCAAACCAAACAGATGGGCAGAAGAAAGAGAAATTACTAGGACAAAGGAATAAGCAGATATGGGGAATCTGGCTTTTTAGGGTACCTTTCTGACAATTATTGCCGTGATAACCAGGCTTGCAGGTGCAGGAGCCGTTCCGGGCGCTGCACTCCAGCGTGTGCTCCTTCACACACTGACACTCCTCTGAGCAGCCCGCTCCGAAGGTCCACCTGGGACAGGCTGCAGCCAGATGAAAAGGGAATCATTAGCTCTGTCATTATGCAGGAGTTGTTTGGAATTGCACACCGCTGCAGAGCACAACTGCTGCAAGAAGCAAAGCGCTCGCTCCGCTCTCAGCGAACACATCCCCATTCCTGTGGCAGCGCCTGCTCCTGCGTGGGTGGGTAAAATACACTTCATATGACTCCTGTGTTAAGTGATTCATTTCATGTCAAGCAACATGTGAATGCAAGAACCAGAAGTGTTCCAAAGCAAACTTCGCTAAGTTTCTGAATGAAGAAATATTTGGATGTGCTCCAAGACAAAAGCTTTCATTAAAGAACGGAAACAAAAACAAAACACAGAAGATTTTCAATCTTGCATAGATTTTACAAACAAATCCTGTAAGTACAAAGAAACTTGATCACCTATTTTGCAATGTTTTTGTCCTGCCTCTGCTCCTCAGCTCCCACTCCAACCACATTGGCAGCCCCTAACCAGCTCCAACCAGGCTATAACCTCAGCAATAACCCTAATGTTAACCTGCCCACCCTAACCCAGCCCTACCTGTAGTCCTCACCTTTGTGTGTCAGTAAATCTCTGTCCTTATGGCAAAGATTAATTGCTAGAGGAAAAGACTAATGAAATTTTGCCTCCTGACAGACATCAAAAGTCCTGTCCTCCTGCTACTTCCAGCCCATTGCAGAACCCAAAGCCTCACTCATTTTATCATAGAATCACAGAATGGTTTGGGTTGGGAGGGACCATAAAGCCCATCTAATTCCAGCTGCCTGACATGGGCAGGGACACCTTCCCCTATCCCAGGTTGCTCCAAGCCCTGTCCAACCTGGCCTCGAACACTTCCAGGGATGGAGCAGCCACAGCTCCTCTGGGTAACCTGTGGCAGTCACCACCCTTGTACTAAGGAATTTATTCCTAATGTCTAATATAAACCTGCCCTCCTTCAGCTTAAGGCCATTCCCCCTTGTCTTATTACTACTTTCCTGTATAAAAAGCCTCCTTTACACAATGTGGAATCTTTCAAGACTGTTATGTGGTGAGTGCATTAAACAGATCTGAAAAATGCTGGGGACTTACTGAGGTGGCAGAAGCGCCCGTAGAGCCCGGGGTCACACAGGCAGGCTCCATGAAGTCTGTGGCAGTAGCCCTTGTTGACACAGTAGCACGGCCTGTTACAGTTCTTCCCAAAAAATCCTTTCGGGCAACCTTTGGAGTGCACGAACACAGCAAGGAATCAGCTGCCAAGGGTTAAAGCCCCAGCTCCAAATCGGTTTGCTTTTAGCTGGTGCTACAGAAAGCCCAGGCTGGCTGGTGGCTGACCTGGAGCTCGCCAGCCACTTGCTTTTTCTCATGCATTGTTTGGCTCATTATTTAAAAGAAGAAACAAGGGGGAAGAAGTGGAGATGCTTCAGGCACAGATGGGGCCGTACCGTCCTCGCAGAGCCGGCCGTGCACTCCGGGTGGGCAGTGGCACTGCCCCGTGCCCGGGTCACAGGAGCCTCCATTCTGGCACTTGCAGACACCAGCACAGCCTCTGCCATAGGTCCCGGGGGAACAAGCTGTGGAGA
This sequence comes from Pachyramphus minor, assembly GCA_013397135.1. Classification (NCBI taxonomy): domain Eukaryota; kingdom Metazoa; phylum Chordata; class Aves; order Passeriformes; family Tyrannidae; genus Pachyramphus; species Pachyramphus minor. Next base: position 102,479 of record VYXB01001760.1, on the reverse strand, counting down.
GAGCAGGGAAGGTGAGCAGACCAAGAAATCCTTCCCCTTTGCTGTAAAGGAGGCGAAGTAAGAGTTCAGTCACCAAAACTGAGCAAGGAGAGAGTCCTTTTAGTCCAGCGGGCTCTAAACAAAGCCACATTCTTTCTATATGGACATCCATCTGATATTTACTAGAACATTTCAAAGGACAGCTGAATTAATCAAGCTTTGTGAAGTACTACATCATATATCCAACCTTCCCCTGCAGGTACTCCACTCCCCAAAACTCAAAAACCATTGCCTGTCAAGTCCAGAGTTTAAAAATCAGAGTACAGCTTTGAATATTTGGAGATAACAATTTTAAACATTTTTTTCCCCCTCTCCCAAATACTATTATGAAAAGAACACTGTGTTTTTCCAACATAGTCTCTGAAAGTGGCCAGATGATCAAGGCAGCAATGGGGCCACAAAAGCAAAGCCAAACTGTGCGATGAAGCCTCACTCCACTGTTGCAGCCTGAGCTGGCTGAGTGAATACAGTTGCTGGAGTCATCTGACTTAACTGACATTTTATCAATGTACATTAAGAGAGTTGACATTTCACATCAATTTTCATTTGGCTTCTTTGGTGCATTATTAGAGAAATTTAGTTCCAGTTTTCTCAACAGTTTTAGCTTACTCCAAACTCATGAACTATGCTGTATATTAAAACAGTGAGAGAAAAGAGTGAAAGCTATCACTTATGGCTAATTCATACAGATTAGATATTATATTATCACTATCAATGCCTATTTCACTGGACTGCAGGTTTGGTTCAATAACACAGTCCTATTAAAGTTCTTTAAATTCTAGAGGTGAATTCCACCAGTGGATACGGACTCTAAATATACACCAAAAATGTAATTATTTATAGAATTAACTAGAGAATTGGGATACTACCTTGAGATTTTTATAATCTATCCTGAACCATCAGAGCACCAGGAATAGAAGAATATGCTATCTTGATAATTTGATATCTTTGATAATTCATAACTGTCTCAGGGAAACTGGAAATTATCATTTTAATCCTCTCCGTTCCTATTCTCTCAGCTGTCCCCAGTGTTTACAAACCAAACCCACCATCAGTCTCCCAAAATAACTACGGGCAGACTGCTGGTTTCAATCACTTGCTGGGTTTCCTATATTTCTGTCTTCGTGATGACACCTGATAAACAATCTTGATGGCAATTAACCTGAAGATTGCTGTCTACTGATGTCAAGTAATAAATTTTCATCGACTCTTTGTCTCACCAGTGACAGCACAGGCTTTCTGAGTATGATGGGCCATCATATCACACACCATGAAACAAAGGGACCCATCTCAAAAGCACAGGAAATCTGCTCAGACAAGGAACAGACAAGTTTTGCCAAATTGCAGATGAAAAACAGTAAATCAAGAAATCACCACTCTCTTTCCAGTTGGTTTTGACACATACTTCTGAATCAGAAAGATCTTCTGCCAGGAAGCAGGAATAAGAAGAGTGGAAAGCTATTATAAAGGGCACTGACTTGGCAAGAGAATTCTGAAAAATATGATTTCCAGTATGAAAAATTAGTTGTCCCAAGAATATGATGCTAATAATAAAATAAATGATAAGGAAAAAAATTTAAAAAAAGGACAATGTCTTGGGATCTAATGATGGAAAAACTCAAGTTTAGTGTACACGTCCACCCAGATTGTCACACCAGCTGCTGGGACAGACTCCTGAAAGTCATCGAGGCAAGCTGTGGAATGAGGCATGGTCAGTAAACTTTGGCAGTTTTTAGCAGCAGAGTGAATGAACAGCAACCAAATATTTAGGAGGGGTATGATTGTCCTGTCCTGCACTGGAGGGCAGGGACCTCACTCTCTGAGGGTTTGCATTGTGTCCCACAGCATCCTTTACAATTTCCATTTAATGCGCCCCAATACAATAAAATTTTGATGTGCTCCGTAGAGAGCTTTGTGAATTAGAAGTACAACAGGTTATTCTAATTTCCTACCTGCAGTGTCCCAGCACTAGGACCAGTTGCCCACCTCTCAACCCTCTGTACTTACTCTCATTGCAGATAAGTCCAGTCCAGCCAGGGGGGCAAACGCAGCCGCTGTGGTCGCTGTCACACTGGCCCCCGTTCAGACAGTCCTCACACCTCAGGCTGCAGTCGTGGCCAAAAGTGCTATCAAGGCAAACTGAAATGGAAAAAATACGCAGTGCTCAGTGAGCAGCCAGACAAAATGCTCCCACACAAGCTCTTACCTATTGCTAGGTTGCAAGTGTCAGTGATTCAGTGCAGAAGACAGTCCGAAACGGAGATTCCTGAATTTTCCTCTTTGGATTTTTGACTCTTAAGTAAAAGGGAAGCTGGGAGTTAGGCTGGAATTTAGTTCCTTAAATGCTGTAATTCACCAGGAAAGAGCACTTCAAGCTACTTCTTGAGAGCAAATATTTTGCCTTCAGAAAAAGTGAATTTGTACCTACTGTTTAATATTGAATTTATTGAGAGAGACTCTCCTTCTCTCCTTGCTAGGTTAACTGTATTGTTCTACTGCAGGAAGTGGATGTGGTGCTAATTAAATACTGTTCATTGATGTTTTTAACAGCATAGTGTTATTCTAGGATAACAAAACAAAATACACATTCATCACTTCCTTTTTTCTTCATGGATATGAAAAAGGAAGTTAGTTTATTGAGAAAACCCTATATGAAAATGCATTCTTCCCTCCCCTTCTCTACTCTCCTTCGCTCCCTTGCACCCTCATGTTCTCTTTGTGGGGTCTGTTGAGAAAAACATAGAAAATAAATGTTACTGTCTGATAAAATACCTCAGTGGCATTAAGATCCCATCCACATGGTCACTTTATTGCCTTTGAGGCTTTGTGGCTGTGGCTGGAGGCTTTTTGGAAGGAGACTTTGAACAACACCTGAAAGCGAGCTGGCAGCTTATTACAGCCTCCAGTAAGTCACAGGTTGGTTGTTTTCCACCAGCAATTTTCTGTGTGAGGACAGATTTCCTCTAGGTCTGAGCACCCAACTGTTTGTTCCCTTTTCTGCAGCTGAAAAAATGCCCAAGCTTTCAGAGACATTCAGAACCCCAGTGCTCCCACTTGGAGCAGGTTAAAAATTCATACTTCAGCAGAAGAATACAGATTACCATTAAAAACATTATGCTTCCACATTAAAAAGTCATTCAAGCTGTAGAAAATATTTAATTACTTACAGTGGCTTATTGATAAAACATGATCTTTTTGTAATATAGATAGCAGCTCAAAAATATGTCTGAAAGTATAAGTAATAAATTACTATCTGGGAGGCAGAAGAATCTACTGAACCATTTAAGGTTCTATTTCTCCATCACCTTTTCCTACAAACGACTGTGTGCTGCAAAGTCTCAGCCTTAGAAAAAGTGCAGCTTCTCAGCTATGACTGATAACACCCAAATTTCTGTGGCTAAATATAAATAAAACATGCAAAAAGTGGTCAATAAATATTTGATTGTGGTTTCTAGGTCTGATAATTTTGCCTGTGGTTATCTCATTTATTAGTTTCCCAATTGGTTATTGGTGTTGCTGAGTCCAGCTGGATGCTGTGTGATTTGGGGGGGGTTAACAGTTTTGTTCATAAAAATAAGTTAATTTTTTATCAAAGTCAAGACCAGCTCCTGATTTTTGCCTGTAGGGCACAGTCCTCAGATGAGTAATTAGAGCTTATATAAAAATCACAGGACACACAGAGGAAAAACAAGAAATCCCACTCGTCCCTGGTGACCCACCAGCACTCAGCACAAAGCAAACACAGGGTTTCACCTCCTAATAGTCTTTAAGTGGTGAAGTTTCCACTTTAAGGTGGAAAGACTGAAGTCGTGCAAAGCCCAGGTGGATTTGCAAAGCTGCTCTGCACCCACTTCTGTGACAGTGGGTGCTCCTGTGCTGGTTGTCACCACTGGTGCCAAGCCCTTGGCCAGCCTGAGCAATACGTGGATGAATCTGTTCTTTTCCTGGAGAACATGCCTAAAACATCAAGATAAACCTGAGTCTTCAAGGGGTTGTTTATTTCACAAGCAAAAATACAAATATCTAAAAAAAAAAGTCCTCCAGTTGTTCTGAAAGGGTTTGTAAACAGGGACACATGCTGCCCCCACGCTCCTGTTCCCAGCTCTAGGAGAAAAGGAGCGTTTCCCAAGGGATTTTGTACACTCAGTAACCCACACAATCCTCTCACCCTCGGGATGAAGAGATCTCTCTGGTTGTTGCCTCTGGGGCCCTTGCAGACAGCCTGTTTTCCAAGCAGCTTTCCAGTCCTTGCTTGCTGTGCTGCTCACTTTTCCCCTGCAGCCCCCTGTATCCCTCCCTGCCGCATCCAGGCAGCCTCCCAGTTCCTCAAACATGTCCCATTTGGGATGAGACACAGCCTCATCCCTGCTGGCACGGAGACGGGCAGGAAGCAGGATTAACACTCATCCCTCCTCTGCTCCTCCTGACACTCGAGCCTGGCCAGCCCAGCACAACTCTCACCCCAAACCCCCTTTCCGAGAGCGTTCCCCCAGTTTGCTGTGGTGGCTCAGAGCACTCAGGGCACTCACCAACCCTGTGCACCAGGGTGAGCTCTCCTCGGGGGTCTTCATCCTCGTACACGGCCCCGAGCGCGTAGTGGAGGAGCTGGGGGGGACCTTGGAACTGCAGCCCCAGAGCACCGGCGAACCCCACTGCCTCCTCTGCCTCCTCCCCACCTAGGGCTGACACAAACACACACCATCAGCACCTCAGTCCTCCTCCACAGCACCTTCCTCTCATTTACATTTATTTTTTATTATTATGACACCCATAGGTTTTCCAGTGACACCCTTATTTCGGTTTGCCCAGCAGTCACAGCCCAGTCATTTTCTCATCTGGACTTAAGAGTTCCTGCTACCCAAAACAAAACAAAACAAAACAAAAATGAAAACCCCTCATCTTCCCCTTTTCTTTCTTCTGAAAATAAACTTTGGTCCTGGCAAATTAAAAAAAAAAAAAAAAAAATTAAACGAGGAGATTAATTTTCCTCACTTGAAGTTTGAGATTATTTTTAGTTAATGAAGGTCATTACTCTTGCTCGTTTTGGAGATGACAAATAGAAAGTGAGGCTGGCTGTGCAATTTATTTTCAGAACACTAAAATTTGAGCCTTAAAATGATGAGAAATCAGTTGGCTTTCTTTTTGGTGTTGGTTAAAGTATCAAACTCTGCCCAAGCTTTAGCAGGTGCTAAACTTGGTTGCAAAATTGAGTTGCTCAGCTGAACTCTGTACTGGTTACACTGGCAGAAATCCAGCCTCGCACTACTGACTAATGGAAAACTTGCCGTGGTTGATCAAAGCAGAATCTGGCTACCTGTTCTTTTCCACAGGATGTTAAACTTCATCAAATAGTGAAAGAAAACTGTCAAAACACTATTTATTTCAAACACATGAGCTTTAGGTTTTCGAGCATGTCCATGGGATTTAAGCGTTCATCTCCCATTAATCTTTGGCAAAACCCATTACCGGAGGATGAACTTGGATCCATGCACTGCACGTAGCTCTACCCTGGCCACGTTCAGAGATGGCTCCAGTTGGGCTCCCAAAATCCCAGGATCTGTGACAATCCCCGTTCCAAAGCCACATTTTAAATACTTAATGGCCCTCAAGATATAAAAACAACTCACCGACACAGGCCCATCTGTTATCACCGAGCCTGTACCCCTCCTTACAGGTACATTCGTACGACCCCAGGGAATTAACACAGAAATGGTCACAGTTGCCGTTATCCACACGACATTCATCCACATCTAGAAAATCCAGGCAGAAATGCTGATTAGGAGCAAGTACCTCTGCTTGGAGAGCACGTGCTGTGCCCGGCTGCATCGGAAAAATCATTCTGCACATAAGAAAACCTAATTTTCTTCGTAGTCTGGGTCTCTGTTTCTCACTGGTATTGGAGATATGAAAACATTTTAGGGCAACGTGGAACAGATTATTTTGATGTTTTTGTTTCAAGTGCAAACAGCTGCTTTAAGCTGCTAAGCTCAGTTGATCCTTCAGTTATTTTGAGGGCCCTTCTTTTGTAGAAGGAGTCTTTAACACACATCAGTAAACAGTGTCCATGGAGAGGGGAGGAAAAGTTCCTCTCTGCTGGCTCGTCTCCCATATTCCCTCTTCACCACGCTAAATGCTGGGTTATTCCTGTATTCCAGCCTCACAAAGGCGAAATTAAACCTTTGTAAAACCTTATCAGCAAAGCTGGCAGAGGGTCAGTGATTCTCTCATTAGGGCAATGCCTACAAAGCCCTGCAATGGGCTTTGACAGCATTTTTCTGCCCTTGGTTAGTGCTTAGTTAGATCGAGCCTCTGGCATCAAAAGGCTTTTGACAAGGGCATGGAATGATACAGAGCAAGTGAGAATGGCTTTAAATTAACAGAGGGCAGGATTAGATTGGATATTAGGAAGAAATTCTTCCCTGTGAGGGTGAGGAGGCCCTGGCACAGGTTGCCCAGAGAAGCTGTGGCTGCCTCATCCCTGGAAGTCCCTGCCACTCCCATCAAGGCCAGGTTGGACAGGGCTTGGAGCAACCTGGTCTAGTGGAAGGTGTCCCTGCCCTTGGCAGGGGGTGGGTATGAGATGATCTTTACGGTCTCTTCCAACCCAAACCATTCTATGATTCTGTGACTCACCGTCGCAGGCGCAGCCATCAGCATTGAGCTGGAACCCCCCTTTGCAGGCACACTCGTAGCCCCCTGCGTAGTTGATGCAGAACTGGGAGCAGCAGGACTCTCCAGTCTCACACTCGTCCACCTCTGCAAGGAAAAGGCAGCACGTTCAGCCCTTGGACAGAGCCTGAGCTGCTGCCACAGTTCTGCTTGCAGCTATTGCTCTTCAGCACGCGCCTTTCTATGTCTTCCTCTCCCTTCACCCACCTAAAGCACTGTTTGAATCCTGAATCCTGACAGCAGCTGTCTTCTACCTTCTCCCATAGCAGCCAACACCCTCCATGTCCAGGGAGAGGTGTCTCCTCCACAAGTCTCAGCTGCCATGAGGTGCTTTACTAAACACCAGCTGGTCTCAATGGTGACCAGCAGTAGGACCCAAGGGAACAGCTGGAGCTGTGTCAGGGGAGGTTTAGGTTGGATATTAGGAGAAGGTTCTTCACCCAGAGGGTGTTTGGGCACTGGAACAGGCTCCCCAGAGCATCAAGCCTGACAGAGCTCAAAGAGTGTTTGGACAACACTTTCAGGCACATGGTGGGATTCTTGGGGTGTCCTGTGCAGCACCTGGAGTTGGACTTGATCTTTGTGCATCCCTTCCAACTCAGGATACTCTATGATTCTATGAAAACAGACAACAGCTAGGATCCACCAACCCTCAAACACCTGCTATTTAACAGTAACCTACATTTAACCAACTTGACTTTATATTCAGCCTTACTCAATGCAAACTAACAGTGAACCAATGCTGTGATCCAACACAGCATTTTACTGGACATCAGCAGCCGGTAGGTGCAATTGTAGTTTTTGTTAACTAATTGCAGTTTTTGATAACTAATTGTCTGTTGCCTCATCCTGCTCTGTGTTCACCCAGAAATTGGTATCATTGACACCCCTGTTCTGGTGATTAGATACAAGAACTGAGCTGTTATCTTTGCACTGCAGGCTCCTGGCTGCTGTCAGCCCAGGGAAGGCTGCTGAGCAGGTCAGTGGCCATCCAAGGGCCACCTTGTCAATGCTGAGTCTGTAAAATGCTTCTGAAGGTTGTCCAGCTGAGCAGCTGCAGATGGGGAAGGTCAGTGTCTCAATTAACCTTGGAAGGAGCACCAACTTTATGAGGAAACACGGACAGGAGAAAGAAAATGTAATTAATCAATTGAGGTGAGGAGGTCACTGTGAAAAAGATTAATGCAGGTTATTTGAATGCAGTGTTTTCCAGAAATGTCACAAGCTGAGCTCCCCTGCAGTATGTCAGGTGATGCTCTGGGGTCCAGCAACAGCTCCTTGTTTGTGTAGGAATACAAAACATCTATCCAACAAAAAGGAGATTTTTACTGTTAAGAGCAACTTTCCATGTCCTCAGCCTTGCCAAACCCTTCCTTTGTGCTCTCCCTTCCCTTTCTGTGTCTGGAGTAACAGCTTCCCTCTGAAATCCCCATCAGCAGGCCACTGAGCTGGGATGTGGGCAGGAGGCTGCTCTGTTCCTGTCAGTCATAAACAGACAAGACTGTGTAACCCACCCACCCCTGCGAGGCTCTGGATCCAAATTTGCCTCCCAGACCTTTTTAAGTTTTGCTTTTGAAGCTCCATCATCACCCACCCTTGCCTCCCCCCTCCCCTGCTCCTCCTCTCTCCTGCACTTGGTTTTTTTCCTTGCAAGACTCATTTTGTCTGTAATGCCTCTCACTCACCAGTGCTCCCACTCTCTACCTCTCCTCATGTCTTACTACACTGCTTTGTGATGCCTGCTCCTTTCCTCCCCCTTTCTTCTTGAAAACTTTGATGGCTTAGTGACAGCAAGTCAAAACCAGAATGAGATACAGTTTGCATTGCAAAAGCCATAAATAAAAAAATCCCAAAAAACAAAAACCAAACCAAAAAACTCCCATAGTAGAATTGCTCAAAACATGAATGAATTTTTAAGCTCTTCTCTTGAAATAAACCCAAATCTAACTCTATTGCTTTCACTTCTCAAGTGAGACTTCTCACAGCCAGAAGTGCAATCTCATCACTGAGTAAATCTGATGGAAACACAGCAATCTAAAAACCAAAGTGAGGTTTGTGCATGAAACACTGCAGAGCAGCCGTGTCGCTGCTCCCAGCCACAGTCGACCTCTTCCCAGCCACCAGCTGAGAAGGGAAGGAAAATCAAGCCAAGTCAGGGCTGCACACAGTGGGATATGGCCATGGCAACTGGTGATGCACCAGTGTCATCTTCCATGTGTGAGTCAGAACTCCTTCCCCTTGTTAGTGAACAATCCCGGTGAACATGCGGAGCAGGGCAAGCTGGAGCAGCGCCGAGGAAGCGCCAGAGGACGACACTAATTAACACTTGCAGAAGAAGGGAAGGGATGGGAAGGTATTTCTCTGAGTGACAGCTCCCCTTGCAGGGCCCCCCACACCTCCTTTCTCCCTGGATTACCCGTGCAGGTCTGTCCATCCATCCCCAGGCGATATCCGCTGTCGCAGGAGCAGCGGGGCCCCGCGGCCGTGTGCTCGCAGTGGTGGGAGCAGCCCCCATTGCCGTCCTGGCAGCTATCGACGATTTCCATTTCGATGCCTTGCAGAGAAATAAATCAAAAGGATGTTAAAAAGCAAGCCCAGGGGGGGAGTCACTGGAGAATCAGCCTTCTGTAAAACAGCAGCCATGAGCCGAGTGCTGCAGCAGGGAATATAAACTCAGCTCCCACGCATGCCCCAGAAGAGCATGCTTTGGAGTCACCGAGCTCCGGGTGTTTGTCTCCATGTGTCATAACAGGGGATTCACTTGACTTCAGCAATGTGAAGCCAGCTCAGTGTTCCAACAGCCTGCCTGCTACAGGAGCCTCCACAGGTTTCCTCAGATTTATGCTTTGTTTGGACACAAGCCTTGCCCCAAAGGAGGAAAAGAACCATCTGAGGAGCCCAAGTGGTCCATCTCAACCCAGCCTGCTTGCGCTTTCCAAAGAGCAGCTTCTAGATTTGTGTGGGAATGGCAAAGACTTGGGTGCTGAAATATCCACCAAACACAAAGACATTAAAACTTCCACAGCAGAATCCTGCAGGTGAAGTGGGCACCCAACCACAACACAAAACAATCTGCAGGTTTTGGCCCCTGAACGTCCCTTCCAGGGGCATGAAGCAGCTCCTCTGAGGCTTTGCCCCCTACAGCTAAGACAGGTTGGTGGTACAGTGCCATCCCCCTTTGCCCTGACAGACCTCCTGCACTGCTGGACAGTCCTCACAACATCCTGGCCATGGCCAGTGGGAACCCTCACAGAGAAAAGAGAACACCTGGCCACCACTTCATCAGGTGATTTCTTCAGGATGAAAAGAAACTGTGGGGTCAGTTATAAAGTTTCTCTTGAAGGATTAGCGGGGTTGTCTTGTTACAGAGCTATTAGAGAGGAATTAATTTCTCATGCTAAAGGAGCCACTGCAGCTCCAGAAACACCCCAGCTCAGATCTGACACAGAATTTCCCCAGACACATCTGTGTCTGTGGGTCTGGTCCTACCCTCTTGGTGCTCCCAGGGAGCAACCTGCTTGCCAACAAGAAATGCAAGTCTAGCTGGAAGAGGGTATAAATTAGGAGAAAAAAAATTTGAAAGCTACATCTCATGCATAGAATGATTATTTGCACCAGGGATAAGAAATCCTGTCTCCTGTCCAGCACGTTAAGCTGGGATTTAGGAAACCCAGCGATTAAATGCAGAATCTGACTTTATACACAATCTTCATCATTTACTTTGTCTCAGTTCTTCATCAGTAAAACTGGAATAACAGCTCTTCCCCAAGCCACTGGGGAAATGAAAGAATAAACAAAGATTGTAAATTGCTCAAACACTGGGATAATCCTGATCATAAATATATGCAGAATGTTTTTATTTTTATTGTTTGCTCTGCAATATTGTTCATGAGGCACAGAGAATCGCTGTCCCCTGAGATCTGCTGAACATCCAGAAAATATATTGTCAGAAAACCACAATGAAATCTAAGTGGTCTAAACCTCTTTTTTATGCCTATAACAGAACATTTCATATCTATATATTAATCACATTTCCTCTGCCATTGTACCACTCACAGTTCCCCATCTCCTACGAAATAGCTCTCCAGGATGTCTCTCACATAATTGGGTTTTGGTTTTAATGTATGTTAATGCTTTGAAACTGAATTTCATCCTTAATAAGTATTTCTTACACACACATTCTTAAATAAAGCACTCATTCTCTGGCATACACTGTATTTTCCTAAGGAAACACTGCTGAAAGCTCCTGCACAGTATTATTACATTGAATGATCTTTGCCCACCTCTTTGCTAAAACAGGTCATGCTTTTGTCTGCATTCCAGTGAGCTTATGTTAGGTCCATAATAACCCCAACTCTTCCACATCACCTCCTTTATTAATCTAAATTTGCCCTCAAGGACAGCCCAGGAATCACCTATCAACTAATAATGCTGGGAGTCAATCCCCCCTTTCCAGAAAAGCAGTGTTGATTAAGAAAGACCCCTGGCAAGAGGCAAGTATGTGAAAGAAGACAACAGGGCTCACTTTATTACAGGAAATTTTAGTTGTTCAACTGTTTTTTTCATCCCCAATATTGCTTCTTTTTTCTCCTTTTTGAAAAGCATCCTCTTAATAGTGTCAATAATCTTGGGAGAAACATAAGCAAACCAAGACAGATAAAGACAGGAGAAGAACATCACGTTCATTTTCTCTTGCATCGGTTTCAGCATAGAAGAAAATTGGGAGGAGGAGGGCAGGAAGCATTTCATAGAGCAGCAATATTCTGGTAGCTCTGCAGTAGAATTCACCAGACTCTGAAGATAAACCAACAGGGCTATTTGCTCTTTGAAATGCAGTAATTAAGGTCTGTGAACACAGGCTTAGGAACATGTCACCCTGCAAACCCAGCAGCAGCAGAAGATAGAGAAAATACTATTAAGCTTGAGCTTTTGCATACATTTATTTTGCTGGGAATGCTAATCCCACTGAATTAAAAGCAAAGCATAGCAGTTTGGAGCTAAACCAGCCTGAAATGTGCAGCTGTAGAGGTGTCACTTACGGTAGCACTGCTTTCCATCAGCCCCCAGCTCGAAGCCGGGATTACAGGCACAGGTGAAGGATCCCAGAGTGTTCACACAACGATGAGCACACCTGGCTCTGCCTTCTGCACACTCGTCAATGTCTGCAGAGCAGGGAGAAAGGCAAAGACACTCACTTAGGTATTAAAATTAAACATATTATTGCTCTACATGGACATGGCTCTATGTCCGAACATCTGCTGCAAACAGCATCCTGATGTGAGTCTACAAAGGGCAGCATCTGATGGATCCAGGAACACTGAAGTCACATTATTTTAAAAACAATCTCTTTTTTTCCCCTAAACACCATTGACCTTGTACTTTTCAGAATGAATATCTACAACACGAAACATTCTATTTACAGTATCAGCCAAAGCAACTTGTTTGTTGCTCCTGTAAAAAGAGCAATGGCAAAAGATGCCACATGAACTCAGAAGAAAGTCCTTACTCTCACTGCTCTGAAATTATCACCAGGTCCTCAATGCCATTATATTTAAATTTATGGACAGGAAATAGTTGATTATTTTCTGAATGTCAAACCATCTGGGTTAAGTGGTGGTTGGGTTTCAGCAGGGATGCTGGAGACAGAAGTCCTCTGTCACATTCCTGAATCCTGCAGCTGCTTCTACAGCAGCACAGCACGAGGCATCTGCTCCAGCCAGGGGAGCTTCACCCCACTTGTAAGAAAAGCAAAAGGTGCAGAGCTGGAGGTGGAGAGGCTGTTCTTCCCCCAGCCCTCTGCCAAACAGTCTGTTCCTCACCTTCACATGTACTAGTCTGTGTTTTGGAGTTAAACACCACCAAAGGTGTCCATCTTCCTAAAAGCATAAAAACACTTTTAAGGAGTAATTACTGCAAAAAAGCAAAGAAAAACTTACACTAAATACTGCACAGCTGCACAAAATACCAACCTCTGTACAATGACTGGTGTTACACATGGCAACCCCTGACCCACCTCCTGCTCCTTCTTGTCCTGACATTTTCCTTGCAAAACGCAGATTATTTATTGCACCAGCCCTGGGTCAGTGTCTCGCACACAGGAGGGAACAGCGTGGTGTGCAGCTCCTCACCTTTCATCCCAGCAAACCACTTCCAGCATTTTTTTCCCCTCCACACATGCTGTAAGCAGTGCTGTGCTCGTGGCCCTTCGTAGTTGAACGCAAGCAGCCTGATGAATGCAATCAGGCTCCTTGCAAAGAGAGGCCCCAGGCAGTGCAAACACCACACACGGGCTCATGAAAATTTCAGGACAAATGACAGATTCTCTGAAGCAGCCTCGTGAGCAGCTGCTGCTTAGAATAAAACGCCTTATTTCTCCTTTTTCTGTAATTGTCAGCTTGCAAATAGAGTATCTTGGACAGTGCCGTAAATATTCTTTTCTCTCCTTCTTTTCAAAAATATTAATAAAAGGTTGGAAAACCCATAAAGAGCCACCATCCTGCACGTGTTTCTTCCTGTCTTGGAAATGCAACCAAAGTATGAGGCTTCAGTTGCCCTCTGTCTCCTTCCAGCTCGGCTTCCAGAGAGTCAAATACCAGCTTGAATTTTGCAAAAGATATTGAATAACTTCTAGGAGGAAAAACCAATAATTGTATATCCGTGGCAGGACATGCTGCTTAATGATTCAAAAGATTGTTGCCATGAGGCTTGGGAGGAAATTTGTTCCAATATATAACACTGCAAGTTAACTCAGTGCTTTAGTTTATACATAAATTAACAGAATTGTCAATGTGTATCTGAGATAAAACAAGTAACATGCTGACCCTACTGTTAAACCCACTGCTATTTCCATCTAATAATCACCAGTGAAGTGTCTGAATTACTTGAAAATACTTTTTTTTTTCCCCTCAGTAATTTCCTCATGAGCAACCCCAGTAAGAGGGGAATTGCTGAGGTGTGCCATGCTACTCACAGAAGGGCTTCTAGGCAATATAAAACACTCAGGGTAGGAAGCAAGTATTTTGCAAGGCACCCAGCACCCTTTATACAAGACAATAATTTAAATACTGGCAAAATGTTGACCAAATTCTTAAAAGGAGGAGTTTAAAATTAGTCTCTGAATACGTATGTTGATCCTGACTTGGCTGTTAAAAATCTGTGCACCATGAAGTCCACCAATGCTTTCATCATACTGGAAGAGAAAAGCAGGTATTCTGATCTCTAATTCCCCCACGTTTTGAGTCAGAGATGCTACAGATCCTTTTGACAACCTCAGACTAAATACAAGACTCAACTTTTTAAGCCACTCTCTTTGGAAATCTTACACATCAGGATTTCTTCCTTCACAGTAGTTTCTCCATTAATATGGAAACAGTTCTCCAGCTAAAAAGCCCTTTGAATTCTAAATAGGCTTTCAGTGACCTGGTTCAGAGTGTTACTTGAACCAATTTTCCAGGAGCTGTATCTGGGACATTATTTTAAAGGGAACACTACAACAATAACACAACAGCATTTACAGGTCCAGTTGCTAGAAAGCATGACTTAGGAGATCACAGAGGAGTTTTCATTACTAAAATGGTCCTTCAAGACTATGGGCTGATGTGAATATCACAGAGAGAGAGACACTGTCTCAAAATGCACACATATATTTGTATAACATATTCCTCTCCACCCAGAGCTCAGTGAGTTCTAATTAATAACTTTCTTCATGATAAATAGTCCATAGTTTCTTACCTAAACAGGACTTTTTGTCTGCAGAAAGGTAATGCCCTGGATGACACTCGCATTTTGCAATTCCTCCCGCATTTTGACAGATTTGTGAGCATCCTCCATTCCCACTTGTGCAGGGGTCTATTGCTGAAACCAATTAGAGCACACTGTCAACTGAAAGGTCACTTTTTTGCCTGAAAATGGTCTTACCTGCCATCGTTACAATGAAGTAGCTGTAAGAGATTAGACTGGGGAAAAAAAACTTGACAGACTTTGGTGTACAGCAAAGCTGTTGTTTTTCTGGATGTTATTTCCTCTGTTGCTGGACAATATATTTCACAGAGCAGCAACAATGCTTTAAACAGCAGGAAACTGAGCTTGTATTACACATTGGAAGCAGGACAAAAAAAAGTACATTTTATTCTTATTTTGTTGTACCTGAACAGATTTTGAGAGTTCTCTAAACAACAGCAATTAGCACTCCAATATGTGTGAACCTATAAACACACACAATGGTGCAGTTCACCAAGAGACAATGAATATTTAAAAGGCTCTAGAGGAAATAAACACTGAAGAGCCCCCAAAGACATCCTTCAATCTATAAACATATGCCATTCATGTTGTACATCAGGGTTTTTCTCTTTTCTTGAACAATAACGTACTTTTTTCAAGGATAAGCCACTCTAAGGGGCAAGTACTTAGAAACACTTTATGAAAAGTGCCTACAGAAGTCTCCAGCTCAAAGATTTCACTCTGTTTTATGGGTTTATTTCTGCAACACATACCTGCTGGAAGCATACTGAGGTACCTGCCCAAATAAAGTCTTGGCACACACCAAAATAGACCTGTCAGGACTGTTTAGACAGGGTCTGATTTGGGTTAAAATCTGATATTCTGCACCAGGCTGAGGTTTTGGGTTGGAGAACTTGTTACACCAACATACTGGTGAACAACATTCTGTAGGTAAATTTGGAGGACACCTTTAAAATGTGTCCTCTAGTGTTCTGCTCAGATTCATTTGAAGCTTTTTAAAAGTTATGCTTATTTCCCTACAATTCAAGCTCTAATTCAGTTTTAGCATTTTACTAATTATTGTCTGATTTCAGGCATTTGACCAGTATTCCTCACTTGCCTCCAGCCCAACATCTCCTTCCCAAGCTCTGTAAAAGCCACTTTCTATCAGAGCCCCAGGGAGAAAATCAACATCAGTTCCACAGCACTGGCAGTGGAGTTAGGGTTTGAGGAACCCTGGGCTGGAGGAATTTTGATCTAGACCTTCTTGGTTCTTCCAGTGGCTGTCCATATATATGTAGCTATGCAGGAGAAGGGAATAGGAGAGAAAGACCTCTGCTTTCTATAGATACAATTAAACATGGGGTAGGTTTTTTTTATTCCTTCCAATTTTCACTTTTCTGTACAGCCAAGTACCATTTTGTGCCACCATTTGGCAAAGGAGGACGTTGCCCCAGAACACCTTCAACGTCCCTCACGTCACCATCTCAAGAACACAACCATTCAGTCCAGGCTGAGTTTGACTTGACAGTATTTAAAAATAAAAAAAAAAAAATAAAAAAATTAAAGCCACAGTTAGGGATGCAGGATTGGAATTGGACTTCGAACACAATAGGTTGCAAATAGGTTTCCAAGGAACAGCAGCGCTTCATCGTACATGACACTTTCAAGGCTGACAACTTGGCTCTGCAGTTTGACAATTTGCACTCTACAAAGGATTTAGCTTCAAGCAAGAACTCACTCCTTGCTGATTTGAAATATTGAGTTATTTGCTGATTCTTTTTCTATTTGGGTAAATTAAATGAAATCACTATCAAACAGCATCTGTTAAACCTGCATATTATAGAGGTTTTCAGAACAGCTAGAGCTTTAATTTGAGAATGATTACAGCAGAGAGTAAAACTTGTAATGCTCTGTGACATGACAACAGGCAAACAACAAATTATATGGTAGATGGTAGTAAAATATAGTAATTTGAATAAAGATAGCAGCCTTGGAAGTTCTTAGATGAGAAAAAAGTTTGTAAAGCAGAGATCTTCAGGACATGAGGCAATCACTGATTGACTTGCTTTCCAGTGATATATTTGTTCCTGTTACAGGCAGGTTTCAGGAGAAGCTAAAAATGATTCATTAGTACTCTTTTTCCTACACATTTGGCTCTTTTTGTTTCACTTTATAACTTCAGTAGATAACAGACTGCATCCTACAAAGAGCTAATCCAAGCTGTCAAACACCATGGCAAAAGATTTACTGGAATGATTTGATTTTCCAGATGTCCCAGGACAGAAAATCACAAAACACTGTGGGTTGGAAGGGACTTTAAAGATCACCTCATTCCACCCCCCTGCCATGGGTAGGGGCACCTTCAGCTAGACCAGGTTGCTTAAAGCCCCGTCCCACCTGGCCTTGAACAGTTCCAGGGATGGGGCATCCACAATTTCTCTGGACAACCTGTCACCAGAGAAGAGGTTTCCCAGATATCCAGAAACCTTGTGTGAGAAAGCCACAGTGATTGCCCTGATCTGGGACAGCAGCAAATGCTCTAGGTGCAGTGTGAGTATGAGCCCTGCATGTGCTGTGGACCTTCCAGACCTTCACTACAAGGTTGCAAAGAACAGGGTCTCCAGCCCTACATGCCATGACCTCTAGAGCACATAAAGAAAGAAAATTGGGCCTTATCAAATTAACTTTCTTGTTCGCAGCAATCATGACTTTACACTGGACAAAATTTAAAGTGGTTAAGTTTAAAATTGCGAGGCTTGAGTGTTTATGGCTTTTCAGGGCTATGGGGTGCAGCATTAGCTCCCAAGGAGTCTGCAAGCATGAATTCACACCTGCAGGGCAGTGACACCTGCTGTGGTAAATACCCTCATGATGCTGAGCTTTCTCCATCCAAACCATGCCTACAGCAGCCATGCTTTGTGGCTCACCTCCTCCCACCTTTTCTACTTAAAACACCTCTGATTGCCAACCCAAATGCATTCATGGCCACTTCAGCCTCGTTTGTTCCTGTAAAAATCTTGTCCACCAGTTCAACTAGCACTTTTCTCTCCAAGGCATTCATTCACTAAGGTATTTATGGGGAAAGAACATCCTACTTGGTATTAATTTTTCAAGCTGAGCTCTGCTTACAGATTTTCCTTCCTCTGAGCTCAGCTGCCCTCCTGGGGGGGGCTGCACTGATTTATTTTCATTTACACACACTGAACACAGGTAAGCAGGCACCCAGGCCAGCTCCAGGCAAGGTCTCACCTGCAGAGCTGGCCCTGCCCCTTCTCCACTGTTCAGTGATTACTGGCTGGTGACAAACTGCTGCCTTTGGTGAGGGGCTGACCCTCATCAGCCCCACGATGTGAGGGAGGGAACAGCAGTGGCAAAAACTCCCCCATCAGGGGTCCCAGCCTGCTGGTTTGGCTGCTGAGCAGAACCAGCTGCTGGCAGCTGGGATAGAGCATGAGGTGTCACATGGAGGTTTGAGCTGCTCCATGACCACCCAGGGACAACTTCCACCCCCCCCAGGCATTGCCACAATTAGACCTCGCTGCTCCAACCACTGTCCCACCACAACACCATAAAAACCACTGAAAAGTTCTGTGCAGCTGTCTGCACGTGGCTTGGCAAAGGACATCTGGAGTGCCAGAGGCAGCGGAGGAGACACGAGAGGTTTGGAAACGGGATGGAGGACAGTGGAACTGATGCTCTGTCTGGACTAAAGCTCCCCTTTTCCAACTTTTCCTGGTAATCTCAGGGACAAAATGTGGCCACGCCATGGGAGACAGAGAGGTCAGCCTGCTGTGGGTGCTCAGTGAGGCACAGCCTCTGCAGAGGGCAGGATTTGGGGGGCCAAGAGTGAAAGGCGAGCACTCGCTGCACGCAGCGGGAGCTGGGATCAGGCGGAACAGCAGGATTTACTTACACTTCATACACAGCATATAAAATCTCCAAGCAGAAGAGGAGCCATATGGAAACGGTTTTGTGACAGGGATTTTAGTGCAATAAATCCATAAATTTGGCCCTATCTTTCTCTGGCATATTCAAGGGTATGAGTGTGCGCGCTTGTGTTGGGGAATGGGGGGGGCTGCCTTAAAAACTGGTGAATATTTTAAGATATATGAGAAAAGAAAAGCAACAATCAAACCCAAAGGTATCACTGCTGTTCTGTTTGTGAGAGTGCTTAGAAACCTGAAGGGGAGGATGAATGAATCAGACTGTGATAAGCCAAAAGCAGATAAAGAAAACACTTCATGTAGAATAAAACATGTTATACAGGCCAACTCTATATACAATTTGATGAGTAATAAAATGTTAGACTTAAAACATTAGAAGTTCCTAACCTATATCATCATCGTCAGTGTGCAAGGAGCAGCCAGGGGTCTACGAGGCCAAAATCTTGTTTGAAGTTGTGATTCAGTGTGAACTTCACACCTCAAACATGTGCCATTTTAAAACCCTGTTAATAAGCGATTCCCAAAGCTGCTTTTGGAGAGCACGGGAAAATAGGAGTGAATACAGTGACCCAAAACACCAACCTGGGGTCTTTTAAATTGCCTTTACTGTGTGTCTCTGGGCAGGTAGAGTAGGACTTACCTTCACAGGATTTGGCATCCCTCCTCAGCTGGTAGCCTGGCTGGCACTGGCACTTGTAGTGGTCTTCGAGCTGAACACACTCCTGCTCACAGCCCCCGTTGTTAATGCTGCAGGAATGGAGGGCTGGAAGCACGGAAGGAATGCATGTCAACAACCTGGGAAACCTATTTCCTATTTTAAATATATAAATGACAGTAAAAACAGGCAAACCTCTCCAAACTGCTTTTATAAATGCAGCTGTCCCACCCCCTGAGTGATTAACCTCCCTTGCGTTCACGGGGCTTGTCTGACACGGTGTCTCACACCGGTGGAAGTTTAATTCCAGCAAGAGGCAGGTGAGATCTAAGGGCTGTAATGCTGACTGAAGCACAGCACCCTTTGATCTGACAGCACCAAAGCACTGAGAATCCACTGAGGTAAGGAGGGGAGAAAAAGAGCAGCCCTGCTGGCACTTGCCCAATGATTGCTTTTTTCTCTCCTTGCTTTCATTGATTAAAAATAATAATAATAATAATTGTCTTTCAGGCTGATTTCCTCAGCCAAGTGCATAGGAAAATGCAAATGACAGGAGCCAAAAGCTCCACAGGACAGATTTACAAAGCAAACCACAGGTACAGAGGGTCTTCAGTGCATCTCAAAAGACGCTGTTTCTTTCACCCAAGCAAATTAATATTCTTTTTTGTTCAACACATATCCCTGGCCTCTGGAGAAACATTTCTCTTCCTGCCAAAATATGTTCACACACACCCACACCTTTTCACATGCTGCATGTAAAAATAAGAGTGATGGTTTGAAGCTGCTATTGTGCTGTATGGATGGAAGTGTGACTGTGTGCATGGCTGCATTAACATATATTTTAACAGCAGGGATGTAGAATGTAGAGATTTAAATTAGATATTAGAAAGAAGTTCTTGACCCTGAGGGTGGTGAGGTGCTGACACAGGTTACCCAGAGAAGATGTGGATGTCCCATCCCTGAAAGGCCAGGTTGGATGGGCTTGGAGCAACCTGGGATAGTGGAAGGTGTCCCTGCCCATGTCATGGGGGTGTAATGAGATGGTCTTTAAGGTCTCTTCCCAAACCAGTCTGTGGTTCTGTGTTCTCTACAATTCCATGTTCTCCATGAGCAGATGAAAAGACTATTTGGTTGTTCGCAGAAGGCACCAAACTCCGAACCCAATAAAATCATCAAAGAGCTCTGATATTTATTTTAGGAATATTCATATGAATCTGTAATTCATTTATCTGGACTCATTCATCTGTAACAGACATTAGCAAACATTAGATACAAAGCCTGCTGCAGGATTCGTTTCACCCTATGCCAGCAATTAGCAAATACTGAGTTTGTGCAGTCAAGTATGTGATAAAAGGCGAAAAGAAAAGCAAATTTCTATGTTCTCCTGGATGCACACCCAGCAGGAGGCAGGAGGCACCTTGCTGCACAAGGACCTGACCCCAGCTTCTGATCTCCATCGTGCCCATGAACCTCCTGCCCCGTTAGCGATGGAACTTGAAAGCAGCTCCGTGTCTACACAGGAGGCAGCAGACCCCATACACTCTGAGCTTCCAGCTTCCTGAACATTTGTATCCAAAGACCTGTTTTTCAGCAAGAATATTCAAATAAGATGAAAATATTTCAGAAGATGAAAAGCATCTTAAAACCAAGTGACAGAATATACATCTGGGTTTTTAAAAGTGCCATTTTTTCCTCCCTCCTTTCCTGGGCATAAGCCAATCTGGATGAAAGAGGAGATGAGCAGCAACCTGTCGTGATGAGAACTTTGGAGGCTTCGAAGGCAGAAGGGGACAGGTGTGGAGTCCTGTGCCAAAGGCTTGTGCTGGTGAGGCCCTTTGTCCCCGTCCAGAGTGGGCTCTGCCAGCAGCCCGGGAGCCAGAGGTTCCTCCGGAGCAGCCAGGGCAGGTTTACCACGGCTGCTGCCAAGGCATCACGCTGGATACATGAGAGGAGGTGCCAGACTGAAGCAGAAGAGCCTCTGGGGACAGAACAGGATGGATTGTGCTCATGCTGCCAGGAGCTGTCTGATCAGAAAGAGGGAGAGACTTGGCACGACATGAGTGTCGTACACCGGTCGTAAAGGGGCTTGTGGTTGGAGGTCTGAGCACCTCCACGGGGTCTGGGAAGAAATATGGAATGCCCTCTGCTTTTAAGGAATTGCTCCTGAAATTTGGTGCAAAACCAGCCCCTCTGTGAAGTCACAACAGGAATGTTGGCACAGGCACGACCATGGCTCTTCGCTGTGTCTGGGAATGCCAAGAGAGTGAGGCAGCGTTGCTGGAAGGGGGACAGAGGTAGGAGGCATCATGCAGGAAAGACAAGGATCATAAGATCATAGAATCAGGGAATGGTTTGGGTTGGAAGGGACTTTAATGATCATCTTGTTCCAACTCTCTGCCAAGAGCAGGAACACCTTCTACCATCTCAGGTTGCTCCAAGCCCTGTCCAAACTAGTCTTGAACATTTCCAGGGATGAGGCAGCCACAGCTTCTCTGGGCAACCTGTGCCAGGGCCTCACCACCCTCACAGCCAAGAATTTCTTCCTAATATCTAATGTAACCCTGCCCTCTGTCAGTTTGAAGCCCTTTCTCCTTGTCCTATCACTGCATGGCCTCGTAAAAAGTCCCTCTCCAGCTCTCTCCTAGGCCTGATCTCCTGATGGTTGAGAAATATACATTTCTCAACCCATTAATTTTTTATAATGGTCATATTTTGAGAAAGAGCTGAGTCTGAAGCCATAGTTCGATGTATGTATAGCAACCAAGGGGTTAGAACATGAAATCTCTTCAAGACTCTTTTCCATCACCTTAAATCCAACCTGAACTGTATGTCTGAACTGTAACTTCAGACATACAGTGCTTTTATTTATGTGGGGAAACATAGAGTTGTAGAGGTATTTTCTTTGTTACATCCTCTATTAAGAGCCTTCGTGTGCTAAAATCTCCATAAAAACCTGCATCTCAACATAAAACAGACATCAAAGGGAACAGCTGGCACCAGAGATGAATCGGGGTCTAACGGCCATGCTTTGCTTTCACTTCTAGGAGTTCAAACAGGAATGAATTCCAGTGAAGACAATGACTCCACAACAATCCAAAACCACAGCCTGATACTACAATAAACATGTTCTTTCTGAGCTTCAGCTTTCCAGATAGTTGTTAGTTAAACTCCAGTGAAGTCAAATTCATTGCAATAACATAATCAAGGCATTATGAACAAAACAAACAAAAAATTGGACAGTGTTACCTCTGTTTATTCTAATTACCTAATTTGAAGTGAATATTTGGTCTGGCACATATATCTGAAAATGAATTCAATATTGAGCAAAATTTGTGGGGGCCAAAAAAGCTAAAGAAAGAAAAGGATCAGTGGAAAAGAAGGGATTCTGGCACGCCACAAAGATCAAATATTATCAAAGGATCTAAGAACGAAGTATTTTACATTCACAAACTGGTTTTCACTGAACAAGGGAACCCATTTTGGAGATTCTTTGTCTTGGAGCACAAGCAGAATTTTCCAATGAGAGCAGGAGGAACAACAAAAAAATTTCCTCAATCCATGTACTTTGAGGATCATACTGGCAGGGGAGGGATGGAGCACCACCAGCTGGTCAGGATACCAAACACACTGATGACATGGAAGGAGGACCAGGCTCACTAGAAAGTGTTTGTGACAGAAGTTCATTAATATTCCATGAATCACATAAGAAAGTAGCTTATCCCAAGTTTTTGAGTCTTCAGATGTAGGCAGAATATCTTATAAGATGATAGATCCATTTCCTTATGTATGGGAGACGTCCAAGCCATCCAGGCTGCAAAATCTGCTTCCCCTCAAATGATTTTGGCACTTTTGCTCTCAGAAACGCAGGGTTGCCAAAAAAAGGAAAAAGAAGACGTGGAAAGAATGAACACAACAGCAATCTGGGCTGGGCTCATCTGAAAAGCCTGTCTAAAGGGATGATTGTTTCTTATTTCTGCAGCTGAGGTAATCACCTTCCCTAAACAGCACAGTGCTGGAACGTAGTCCCTTTCTATTCTCAGCATGCGGGAGAGATCATTACATCCTCTGAAGTATCCATGCAAGAAATACTATTGCTAATCCAAGCCCTATTTGAAATGCTACATGTTCTGTTTAGCTGCACGAGGTCAAAAGGGAGGGGCATTATTGGGTTTACTTCTTGATCAGATGAGTGGTGAAAGCTGAATGTATAATCTGGGGCAGCAGAAGAGACAAACTCTCCATCCCCGACAAGCAACTCTGCCCAAATCTCAATTCTAGGCACTCCTGGTTTACTGGTTGATAGGAAATGCTTCTCATCAATTAGTATCTGCCTTGTGCTCCAATGCATTAGAGCTTATTATATCCATTTATTTTGGTGTCTTGCCTAAGCAGCTGAAACAGAACTCAATATCCTCTGTCAGTATTGTGAAAATCCATTATCATGATAGCAGCTCTCTCTGAAACTCACTTTGACTCTCATTTTAGGATTTATTTCTGTGTCTTCTTGATAATTTCTGAGATATTGAAAACAAAACTGATCACTGCATGAAGTATTTTTAATAACTTCTTGAGAATACTTACATTTGTGAAATGAAAACTTTTTCTCTGTTCCTAGCTCTGACAACTCCAAACTGAGCTTCTTGATTATTTGGACCTTGAGAAAACTTTGCTAATCTATGTCCATAGAAAGTTTTACACATTGCAAAGGCAAAGTCATTCAATTGCCCTAATATCTACTTTTTGCATTTATCAGTTCTCTTGCTCTTTTTCCCCAAAGTCACTTCAGTCATTTTCTTGTATAAAATTCCCTCTCCACCACAGCTGAAAATGAGACTATTCAGAGAAAGTCATGTAACTCAAACCTCAAGTTTTTCACTTCTGGGTCTTCCCTGGTCAGATCTGACCAGAGAGAAAAAAAAAAAATCTTTTTTAATTCACAGAAAAACACTATTGTTTCTAGTTAAATATGAACCACTCTGCTTTTACATTATTTTTTTCTCTAACAATAGTGTTTCCTACCCCTTCCTTCACTAAATAAGGTAATCAAGAAAAGATTGAGACTTCACTATATTTTTAATTGCAGTTAATTACCAAAACACTGAAAGTCTCTCTTTGTGATAAATCCAACAAAAGAGTATATTTTTAAACAAACAAAAATCCCCAACAAACCGTTATTCCCACAGCTTGAGCCCAGGTACCTCTTGTGTTCTAGCTGCATCAGTGGATGCACTGCTGTGATAATACCAGGAATGAGTGATGACACCCTTGGCTGATGTTAAGCACAACCAAGGGACTTTGAACAAGAACTGAGACAATGACCAAAGTGTGAGTGAACTTATTCTGCAGATGTGGTCTGACCATACTTGACTGTTCTTCTCATATGACCTCAAATCAGGCTTAAAAACTTAAACAAATGATGCCCTTTTCCTCTTCCCAGATGAAAGAGCATTTTAATCTTTTTTCCAGAATTCAACAACTTGACTTCTGTACTGATTTAAATGCAATACAAGGACTGTGTATTTTATATTATTACTTTTAGCAATATGCAGAATTTACTCTGTTATGTCTTGTTTCAGGGCTCAGAGTCCAACCTAAGAAACACAGGGTTTATTTCTAATGGCAGAGCTGCTAATCCTCTCCACTTAAATGGGCACAGAACTGCTGAGCTCTGTGGTGCTGTCACTGACACGAGTGTACACAGGGTAACTCCACACTGTAAAGCACAGAATCATTCAGGTTGGAAAAGACCTCTAAAATCATCGAGTCCCAGGACAGTGCTGGAATATGCAGGGAGATATGCCACAAAATAAAAATGCTTGGAATTAAAAAAAAAATTGTCATTTGACATGAAAAGACTGCATTCCTTTCATGCAAAACAGAAGGAATTTTCACAAACATGGGACACCATCACTGCCTTTTGTTCACAAAAAATTAATCAAACAAAAAAGGAGTAAATTTGGCAATACCCGAACTCTCATAGGCTGCTTGAAGTGGGATGGATAATGACATCCTTTGTGAATTAGTAAAAACTAAGACTGGGGAAGTCTACAAACCTTTGCACTTAGACAAAGAGAGGTTTAGCCAACAAAAACAACATGTTGTTAAGGCCTCCTTACCGATGCAGGTGCGGCCGTCGGCGTGGAGCCGGAATCCCGCCTGGCACTGGCAGTGGAAGGAGCCCGGAGTGTTGACACAGCCTTGCTGGCAGCCACCGTTCACCACAGCACACTCATCCACATCTGGAGAAGGAAGGGACATGGTGAGGAAGGCTCACAAGGGAGCCCCAGCACAGACATACCCTGGTTCTCCTGGATGGCTCACACATAATGCACTCGGCCTGGGCTGTTGTTTGCTTCGCTTCGGTGCTGTAAACAGAGCGAAGGAAATCAGAATTTTATGGTATTTTTGCCAAGTTCCCGCAGGCACTGCCTCTGTAGTCTCTGCTTCTGAGGCCCTTGTTAAGTAGAGTGATTTGTGACATGGCTGTTTCCTTGGGGCCAAGAGAAAAATACAAGGAACGAATTAGGGTTAGATAACATCTGATCTTGTAGGTACCACTGGTCAAACATATGGCTTCAGTAAAAAAATTGCTGTATGAAGATTTCCTTTTGCATCAGGCCTGTAATCCTATTAGCTCCTGAGGGTACAACCACACACAACTGACATAAATGGAAAAGAGCCACGCTCTCCATCACCATTATACTTTCAACCATGGAATGCACAGACAGCTTCAAAAGCAAATTTTAAAAGAATGAGGATTTTGTGCCACATTTTCTGTGACTCTTGTCATAGAATCATTGAATCACAGAAGGGTTTGGGTTGGAAGGGACCTTTAAAGCTTATCTCATTCCAACACCCTGCATGGGCAGGAGCATCGTCCACTAGACCAGGTTGCTCCAAGCTCCATCCAGCCTGGCCTTGGACACTGTCAGGATGGGGGAGAACATTGTCCCTTATCTTAGTGGTGTTGGCCTGAACTTTTCACAGCGTCTTCTCAGATGACCTCCCAAAAAAATGATGTGAGTTGCTGTTGATACCTTTTCTGCAGCTAAGCAGAAATATTCCATATTTCACACTTTAGGGGACTACATTCAAATCAAGAGGGAAATGAGCATTAAACCAACTTGAGAACAATGCTGTAATGTTTTCTCTGAAAATAATGGACAATGACAGACAAAGATCAAGAACAGTTTAAGTAAACAGGTGAAGGTCTGAAACAGACCCATAAAACTGAATATCCAAAAGTACCACATAAGCAGTTACTGCATCTTTTCAGCAACGCTGAGCTACTGTAAATAGCATTTGATTGGCATGTTGACTCCCTTACCTTAAAATCAACACAGAGGTCGCTGAAAATAAGGGTCAATTAGTCCATTCCCTGTTAAAAATTCACCTGGCAGGTTTTAGCCTAGAATTTGTCTGCCCTTTCCTTAACAGTCCCCAGGAATGGCAACTCCACCTCCCACCCTGTCACCCAGGGGCAATGCTGGTACCGAATTATCCCAAACACCAAAGACATTCTCCTCCCAAAGCCAAACCTTCTTCCTGCAGCAGACATCTAAAAAGAACCCCTCTTTCAACACTGAAGCCTCTTGTTGATTTAGTTGCTCTTTACTTCATGTTCATATTGCACTTGAGGAACAAGGGGTCTGGCTTTCATATCTTTGCTGTGGATATATCTGCTTTGCATTTAGCTTTCATGGTTTACATATTTTTAATGCTTTTATGTTTATTCCATTTTAGAAAATCTAATCAAAATTAAATGAAAAGGGAAGTTTTAAAGATGATATGGATATGTACAACATCCCTGTCCTAAGGAAATGTATTTATAAAGTTACATTTTAATACTTCACATGCGAATTTCCCGCACCTAAAATGAAGTCCTGGTGTTGACTGGTGTTTAAACACAGACCATTTGCTAACATGAACCACTTTTTCATCCTTCTGCTGTATATGCCATTTTATTAAACTGTATACTACATACATTTCCCACTGCCTGGAGACATCTGGAATTTCTCTTTTTTTTTTTTTTTTAAACATAAACTTTGCTTTTTAAAATGTAAACAGTAAACAGAAAATGTTATTCACCTTGTTGAATACCACATTGTTAAGAACCAGCCTGAAAAATCAAACCCAGGAAACTATCTGTATTGCGTATCTGAGAAATAAAATTAGAAAAAAGACCCAGAAAAATAGAACAAGGAATCAGCTGAACTATATAGTATGCCACATTCTAGTATTTATACCTCAATAAACTCAAACACTGGGAGCTTCAGTATATTAATTTTATGGGCTACAATCAGCTGCAGATTTTCTCTCATACACCAAATGCAGTTTTAAGTTAGGATATTGGCACTTACAAAGGAGAAAAAATAGTCCAGATAATAAAAATGAGCTTGGAGTTAGTGCTATTTATTAGCCCTGATCTGAAGATTTAAAAGAAGGGACTTGGTTTAAAGAGAGCTCTGAGCCCAGCAGCTCTTCCTTCATTGTATTTCCCTCGTGCTGGCACATCCCAGAGGGCCATAAAGCCACGATATTGCTAAAAGGCAATATAATTCAATGAAAAATAAAAGATCCTACAATACTTTTACAGTTGAGCTGGACCTACCCCCACCCTGAGACTCCCTGCAGCAAGCGGGGGGAAACCAGAGGCGAGACCCTCAAACCCACAATGCAACTTCCACGACACCACATGAACAGCAAACCTGATGACAGATGATCCCTTCCAGCCTCAGCCTTCCTCTGCAAGATCAATATTTTAAGGATTATACGTTGAAAGATTCCTTCACATCCCACAGATAAAATCAAGAAAAATGCAAGGCGCAGTCGCCTTTCTGCGTCTCCTCCATCTCCAGGCCAGGAAACAGCTTCGCCCACAGTTACAGCAGAAAAATTCCTTAATTATTTTGTCTGGGGAGCAGTCTGGAAAGCAGACACTGATCTAAGTGCTTGAACTGCACTTGAAAGTTTTAAAATTCCGAACTATTTGGACTTCTAAGTTTAAACTGCTGTGGTAGTAAAGGACATATACAGCAAGAAAACAACAGCCTGCGCTGCTGCAGGCACACAAATAGCCATTTATTTTTCTACATGGGAATAACTACAGAAAGATAAAAGTATTTTAGAATAATGAATGTATAAAAGTATTTTAAAATATTCTAGAAATATAAAAATCTATATTACAATTTTAGAATATTATGGGATTCTAGTAGATTGTATCTATGAGTAAATTTGGATTAGTTTTCACTGCAGATCAAGCTGAAACACCTACGTGCTCAACTGTCTATAGTTACAACTTAGGATGCTTATCTGAATAACCTGAATTTCAAGCCACTTTTGGCTTGCTTATCACAAGTCAGACCAAACTACATTCCCAAAAAACAGAGGGAGAGCCATCCACAGAGACAAGAGGGGAAATGAGAACTGTGTTCTGCCCCCAGGCTGCCTTCCCAAGGGGATTATACTGCTGGATGACCAAAGCAGAGGTGGCACTGTGGATATTCTCCTTGTCATTATCAGAAGATTTTAACAGAGATGCCTTATAGTGGGATTCCCCATAGAAGGTATCTCCCTGTGTTCCTGTTTACCCCCTTTTCATTGGGGTAAACATTATTCCTGGCAGGAATAATCTGGTACTCAATACAAGCCAATAGTCTGTGTGTTTCCAAGATGTAAAGTATTTTAACCATCATGACATGCATCTTTCAGAGCTCTTCTGAGGTCTGTGCATTTGGACTGACCTTTCCTCCATCCCATCACAAGGTACATCCCAAGTTCCTAACACAGGAAAAGAGGTCCCCAACAGGGGGGGTCCTGCTGATGAAGTTACAGGTTGTGAAGTCCTCCACACCCCTGACTAAGGAACCTGCTAATCTTCAAGGAGGTTTGTCCCTAATTGATTTGAGGAGCCACACTGGCAATAGTCCATTTTCTCTGCCCAATACAGAGCTGTGTGACTGCTTGTTTGGAATTCAGGGTCATCACATCAGTGGCTTTTTTTATATCATTACTAAGGAACAGCTATGGTCAATCAGTTCCTAAAAATTACACCAACAGTGGTGTTAAACACTGATAAATACTAAGCCTGAAATCATGCTTTTTACAAAGGAAAAAGAAAAAAAAAGCGAGATGGTGCCAGATCAATTCCCTAACTAACAAATATCTTTGCTTTTATAAGCCACTAAGAAATGTAAACAACATACAGAACTAAATCCCAAAAGAAGGAAAAAGACTGTTCTGATGGCAGCAGAACTGAGTTTTTGCATTATCCACTCAATTTTTATGATATTTCCCCTCCTTTCTGACCATGCTGAGGAAGACAGAGTTGTGAGTGGGTGGACTACTTTTCAGCTCCCAGTTTTTAAGTTCTCCCCTTGGAACAGACCAGCAGCACTTGCAGGTCAAGAGCTGCAACCACAGCTCCCACAGCTCTGACTGGAGGATTGCTGATGTGGCCAAAGGCTCTGGTGCTTGCACTACAAACCAGGTACATCCTTAAAAACACACATAAACACCTGAGGGATCACATTTTGAGAATTCTGAACAGAAAAAGATGTGCCAAGGGTATCCCAGGGATGGCATTCACACCAAGGACACTGCCAAGAGCACCATGTGAAATCCAAGTGGGCACAGGGTGAGAGCAAAGTTTACCTCTCAGGGAGCTTCACTGAGCCAGTGGCGTTTCTTCAGGGTGACAAATGAACAGGATTTCTCTCTTGGATATAAAAACAGGCACAGATGGAGAACTGTTCAAAGCCAGTACTTTCTAACAGATAAACAGAGACAAAATTTCCTCTTCCCAGTGCACAGGCACTGATGGAGAAAAAACCCAGAACTGGACTGTACTGACCTTAATAATTTAGATGAGATATAAGGAAAAATATTAGATTAGATATAAGGGGGAAAAAAGGGCTGTAAAGAATTGGAACAGGCCGTCTGGGGCAGTGGAGTCACCATCCTGGAAGTGTGGATTTCACACTTGAGGCTATAGTTTAGTGGTGAACATGGTGGTGATGCTGGGCTGACAGTTGGACTTAATGATCTTAAAGGTTTTTTCCAACCTTAAAATTTTATGATTTCATGTTTATTTATTTATTTACTGTTTTTTGGCAAAACCCCTTTACTTTAGCAAGCAAAGAACACCACGGAGAGGCAGGAACCAAGGAGTTCTGAGCATCACCCACCTCACAGACACCAGAGACTTCCAATGGATGAAAATATTTCTGTCCAGCTGGGAGCTGATGTAAGAACCCTTTCTGGGTTCTTGTTGGCACAGCCACCTGCACCCAGGGACCCAAACCACCACAGCACCATCTGCAGATCTGGCCCACATGACTTTCACAGAGGCATAACTACACCCTTTTTAGCAGAAATCCTGAGAAATACGACACAATATTGGAATGAATGACACACACACGTTTCCATTTCCCAGCCACCAGAATCCCCCAGCTCGCTGCAGAAAGGATGTGACCAGCAAAAGTGGAGAAACACAAAACCCTGCTTGTATTTTACTCAGAGGACAGTTTATGCTGGTGGTTTTAAAGTCAGATTACAATTAAAAATAATTATAGTAATTATTTATTTTAAAAAAAAATTACCAAAAAGTATGGTCTAATCTTTGCAGGATTATCTCAAAATTCAGTAAAAGCAGTTTTTGGCTTCTCTTTGCCCAGGGAGTTGTTGGTCCCCACAGGATACTGTGAGGACGAGTCAGTTATGATGGTGATAGAGAAAGAGGGAAGATTGGATCTTAAGTAAAGAACCACAATGAGGAATCTTAAATGTCTCTATTTAAAATTATCACAAGTGCATAAACTGTTCAACTTGAACATTCATTTGGAAATCAGTTCCAACAATCTGTCTTATCCTTCCCTTGCCCTGACCAGCTCCCCCATCTTTTCAGCTGCAGATCTTTTAGTACATCTGACATGAAAACTCTGATTGTTTGCTATTTAACATGATATTTAAAATCAACAAAGATGCACGACAGTGCTTTCCCTTCTGTTATTTGTAACTACACTGTGACTACTCTCTTCTATATATTCCAAAGGATGTTTAAACCTCACACAAGTTACGAAGTGAAAATATCATATGGTCTTTCCCCACTAATTTACATGGTGTATTTTACAAATTAATTTAGTGTGTCTCTAAATTAAATAATTTATGTACTTAAGGGAAGGAAGGGAAACAGGCTTGCTTCCCAGTCATTCTGAATTTGATCAGAAAAGTCAGAAATTATTCTATAAGAGTAAAACTGAAAATAAGACCTTGTTATTGCTATAAGTAGGTAGATTTATAACAGATTCAACTCACAGCTTCCTTTAAATCACAGTCCCTCAAGTCTCGAGCTTAAAAATGTCCATAATTTGACAACCAGTGTGAATCCCCTCACAAATGCACTCACTATTAAGCAGAACATAATTTGCTCTTGCAGCAGAAGTTTTTTAAAGGATCTCTCCTGCTTTACTAACACTAAAGTAATTTTCAGGGTTTGAAGCTTTGGATGAGGTTTGAAACTCTTGTTGCTTGAAAAATATTTCTCCATCTTTTACACCATGAAGGAAGTTTGACATTGGCATTGACTCTAGGAAGGAAAATACAAGTTTTAAGTCTGATCAAAAATAAAGTCTAAAATGAAAAAGAAAAAAATATGTTCATATTAATAGAAAACTTTTTTTTTTTTCATTGAACCAAAGTGAGCAGCAAAGATTGAGAAGTTTTGGATAGCGTGGAGATTTTAAATTGCAAACCCCCTAGTCTAGGGTTTTTTTATGCTTCACAAAACCCCACAAATATGCTACAAGCTCTTTTGAGTGGTCTGCTAAAACCTGGTGTTAAAACACCTTCATGAAACAGCTTTCAGCATAGATAAATGTGCTCCTGCAGAGCCAGCTGGGTCATTTTGAACTGTTAGTGCTCCCAGGCTTTTATTTTTGCTCCTCAGCTATTTGCTCTGCCCTTTCCTGGCCCCTTTGATGGATTAGATGAGCATCCTTGTCTGCTCTGGTTCCAAGCCAGCCAGGTTACCCCAATCACTGCAGCTCACTCACATTCCTGTAAGTCACAGGTGTCCAAGGCACGGCTGCTACAACGGAATTAATTAATGGAATGGCTTCAGCAAACTGTACCAAAAAGAGCACATCAGATCTGGCAAGAGGCTGGTTAAAAGGCCTGGTTAATGAGTCAACCAATTTAGCCTCCACAGTGAGGGAGCACCCTTAGTGCAGTCAGATTTCTGCTGCATTTCTTCACCCAGGATTAAGGACAAAGCAGCTTTAACCAGCACCCCTTTGTCAGGACTGTTCAATAAGCCATGTACAGAAATAGGATTTCCAACTTACCTGATTATTTACCTTCCCCTGAAAGTGGGGAAGGTAAATAATGGCATTAAATAACCAAATTAAATAACCAAAGCTTTTTGTACTGGATTCAGTCTTTCAGTCTGTCACTTGCCTTCAGGTCTCTCTTGGAGATTTGGTCACATCATAGAGGAGAATCCTCTACCCTGTAGTTTGTGCCTTGCCCTAGACTTCAGATGTTTTCCCAGGTAGTTTCAGGGATTTCTAGCTGTCCCTAGATTGGGTTTCCTTTCTCTTACCTCTGGTTTATCAGAGAACACCAAAGGACAGAGACCACGGCACTGTGAGATGCTGAATTTAATCGATGGGACTTTGTCTGCCTTAGGTAATAAATATTTATGTCCAGATCTGAAAGGAGCCACATCTCCTGATGTCTGTTTTCAAGGAGGGAAGAGGACAGAGGCATCTCCAAGTCATGGCATTTTTGGCAGATCCGTGGAGCAGCTGCAGAGAAACAGCAAGAGCTGCTCCCAGCACACTGTGAGCTGCCCCTCAACCTGCTTTTGGAGAGAAGACTTCTACAGGCACTGAAAGGGACAATTCACCCCATCAAGTCTAAAAATAAACTGGATTCCATTTCTTGAGCTTGGCTGTATGGGAGAATAAACAGATGAAACTGCTGTGAGATGTCACACAACCCTGTTAGTGGGGCCACAGGTGATTGAAAAGAATGACAGTGACTTGCCAAAGATCCTGGTAATTTGAGTTCACTGTTGGGATGGGGGAGTAATATATCAGGAAAAAAGACACTCTAAGGATTTTTCTTTTTTTGGTTGGTTTGCTTGTTTTTTGTTTTTTTTTTTTTTATTTATTTTAATATTGCTTTCATGTGAAGATGGGCACAAGGCAACCACTGAAAGTGGTGACTTGTTCCTCACCAATGCCCAGATCCCTCCACCATAGTTCAGTTCTCAGATGTCCCCCAGGAGACCTCCTGGACAGAGCAAAGTGAAAAGAGAAAATTGGCTAATATTTGTACTGCCCATTTCTGCTCACTGTCAATGCCTGACATGCCACTGTCTCCTGAGATATTTAACAGTGGTTTAGCTCAATAAACATCCAAGAGCTCCTCATCCACAACTCTATATGCAAACCATATGTTGCAATTGAAAACCCTGAAGATTATAATTAGAACTGTCCATTCAATTTAAACAAAGTCAAGAATGAAAACTATTTCAAATTCAATAAACAGGCCATTTCAAAGTGTAGACACTGTGGAGGACAAGCTTAACAACTTAATTGACAGGTAAAGCTTCATTTCTAATCCTCATTTTGATATCATCTGTAGCCTCAGGAGTCAAAACACATCACTGCTCAGTCCTCAAAATATGCAGAGAAAATGAAAATGTCAGCTGAATGAAAAAAAGAAGAAGCATCTGTTTGATAGCTGTGTAAGCCTGTGATATGTAAACTGCTTTGGAGTCAAGCAGCCCTAATTAGAGTTTCAAGGCATTCTTCATTAAATATACACACAGAGACATATATATATAAGTTTTAAGCAATTATTTAGACCAGATAATTTGCAAGAAAATCAGAGTATAGAATTAAAGTAAGGAATATGATAATTTCACCGACAGACCTCTGACAGCACCGTGATGTTTTCACACAGCTGTGAAGAAATACATATTTTCCACCTTTTCACAAAGCAGATCTGTACATTTTTCTCCACTCTTAGTCTTTAAAGCAAAAAAGAATGATCCATTATGGGATCTCAGTGTAGCACACAGCATCTCAGCAAAGAAAAGCCAAAAAGGAAGAGTGATAGGGTTACCAGCCTCCACAGTGGGGTTATACTAATAGATATTTTGGCAACTGCACACCCTTGACGACTCCAGCTTCCATCAATATGAAACCCACACAGATGGACACAAACTCTCCGTGGAGAACTGGTGCCAGGATAAGTGAATGACCACATGAAATAACACAGGAGCAAAAGCTGAAGAACAACAAACCAGTTAAATGCATAATTTAGGTTTGTATAAAATGTTAATATACTGGAAAAAACCAGCTTCATTAATTTCACTGTTTCCTGTAGAAAAGAAGTGAAAACAGAGAAGTCAGAAGGGGCTGTGCTGACAGACAACAATCAAAATTTTATGTAATTTCTGCTTAGGAGAAAGGCTCTGAGATCCCCATCATCTCCATCAGCAGCTCCTGCAACGCTCCTGCAAGATTTTGTGACGTGGGCCAGAAGAGAAGAGGGAAAATTTCTTATGGGGCGATCAATTTTTAAATACAGCTCCTCAGCACAATCCAGTTGGGCCATGCTGGGAGGCAGGAGGGTGGCAAAGGAGGAAAGGATCTCTGTGAGGAGATGTGCTTAATAAGTGACAGCGTGATACAGCCCAGACTCCTTGTGTGGACTCAGATCTGAGCCGCATTAAGGGGGTTTATATGTTGGGCCATCAGCATCTTTTCTCAGCAGGACATGGCTGTTTGAAAGAGCAGTTATGGAATAAAAAGAGAGGAATGCCTGATCTGATGAGAACACCTGGTTTTTGCTAGCAGCAATATTAATGAACACTTGCTGAGCTCCGTGAGTGTCTTTACTAAAACAGAATGTGGAGAAATGTGTTTTCCACACACAGTAGGTAACAAATGCACAAAGAAATTATAATCATGCAAACACCTTTGTAATCTGATGTTTCCACCTTACGCTACATATGCTGTGCTGGTTGGAAATATGATGTCATTTGTGACAAGGCTGTGCAGGACAAGGAGAACAGGGAGGGCATCCACACCAATCAACCACCAAGTTCCATCTCTGCCCCTCTAAACTAGAGCCCACAGCACAACCTCCTCCATCTCTGTGAGAGCTGGCTCGTGGCATTGCTCTACAGCCATTTGTTCGTGGGGTGCCTCTTCAGATATCACCCCAAGCATTGATCCCCCACTGGAGCCATCCCAGCTCCAGGACAATCTGTAACACAAACTGCCAAAGAGCAAATGCCAGCATTTTACAGAGATTTTCCTGCTCTGCTGCCTTATGACACACATCACGTGAGACTCTGCAGAGATTCAACCACAAGAAGAGAGAAGCGGCATTAACATATCCAAACCCCATCCATGCCAACTTCCAGAGCTGGATCCTAATCACAGAATGACAGAATAGTTTGGGTTGGAAGGAAGCTTGAAGATCAACCAGTTTTAACCCCCTGCCATGGGCAGGGACACCTTCCACTAGACCAGGTTGCTCAGAACCCCATTCAACCTGTCCTTGAACACTTCCAGGGATGGGGCATCCACAGCTTGTCTGGGCAAGCTGTGCCACAGCCTCACCACCCTCACAGTGAAGTATTTCTTTCTCATACCTAATCTAAACCTGCTCTCTGGCAGTGGGAAGCCATCCCCTTTGTCTTATCACTTCATACTCTTGTCCAAAGTCTCTCTTCAGCTCTCGTAGCCCCTGAAAGGTAAGATCTCCCCAGAGTCTTCTCTTGTCTGAACTGAACCACCCCAACTCTCTCAGCCTGTCTTTGTAGAAACAATGACCCCTGTCACAGAAGAATTTATTTTACCTGGGTTTTTTCCTCTTCCCGAGATTAAAAAAATCACATCAAATTAATCAGTTGATTGCTCCATTTTTATTAATTGTTTTTGAACTCCTTCGCTGACACTGAGTCTCTTTTGGGATAGGAACTTTTAAAAGGTTCTCAGGTGAGTCTTTCACAGACCTGGTATGCAACAACAGCAGGTTTACTGCAAGTTGGTCTTCTAATATATCTCAGCTAAAGCCCTCAGGTACTCCTGTAATTGAAGTTTGAGTAATCCAATATGATGCTGATCAAACTACTGATCTTTTAATAACGCAGAGGAGCTCTCCCAGCAGTTGCTATCTCGCTGACAGCCACGTCTGGATCGCTTCCTTTGGGCCAAGGCTTTGAACAGAGAAGCTGACAGATTTCTGTTTGCTTTAGATTTTATCACAAATTGTTTTAAAGCTTTTTAAAGATATATCAGATGGCTCGTGAAATCCACAGGCATTTCAATTAAAAAACCCCAAAAATCAAGTTCTCTTAGCTGTCCTGGTGAAGATCAGGATTAAATGCTGCTAAAGAGGAACATAAACACCACTCAGGAGCTGTGCTCCTTCCTGTCTTAGTCCTTGTTCGTGGAGCCTGTAGGCAAAGCTATAGGAGAAGCTGTAGTTACCCTACACAATACTCTCCACTGAAAGGCAAATGTGCACATTTTTCCTCTCATAATTTCCCTTTAAAGTAGGAATTTAAAGTTTCTAAGCCTCGCCTCTCCACACAAGAATAATTTGGCTGTAATTTACATTTTTGATGTGCTCAAAATGAACACCAAGATGACTCATGTGCTGTTTATAAGATGCTTATATTTGCTGGTAAATACCTTGCTACAAACAAGCTGTAATTTAAGTATTCAAAAGTCTTGCTTCTGCATAAAATTACTACTAACCGTAATTTTGGAGACCATGACCAGAGCTTCAATTTCAGGCTTGCAAAACTCTTCCTACATAATGATTCTGAAAAGTATGAGTGGATTTTCTTCTCTGACAACGGCAATCATTGTATCTCTGTAATTGCAGAAAAGATTACCTGGCTTTTAATTCACATTAGTCAGCTCCAACAATACTGTGCTTCTTTCCTTTCCTTTAAAATAAACTAATTATCGTCAATCAGCCCAGTGGAATGTTAACATTCTCCATAACCTGCCTTTCAGAGGTAGTCATAAATGCTAGAAACTAGCTAATATAAACTAATCACAGCCCTAGAAATATCTCAAAACATATTTGCACTGCAGTCTATCATTTTTGTCGTATTATTTCTAAATATTTTATTTTGCCTGGACAATAATAGTCTTTTCATATAGTTGTATAATGCTTTTCATGTAACTATTCAAAGCTCCTGTGTTAATTAGAAGCATTAAATCCTTGAGTAGTGTAGCAAATACTACAATATTTCTGAACCTTAATTGTCTTCATTGTCAAAAGCTGATCAATACAACCTTATTCATGAAGTTGTTTGGACAAAGAAAACTTTTCAGACTATTTTTTTCAGCTCATGCCTAACTTTCTGCACAAACTCACAACTGCAAGACCTGGAGTCACATGTAGGGAAGTCAGAGGGGGTGACTGTCACTGTCCCCGCACTTCCCACAACTGCTCCTTTCCAAAGATAATGGTAAGTTACGGTTCCCACTTCGTGCTTCCTTCCAGCTGGTAGAGCCCATGTGAGGCTTTTCAGCTCCCAGAGGAAGACAAGGAGCTGGAAGCCTTGGGAAGCAGCCCATGTGCCGAGTGTATAATCAGCTGTGACGCACAGGGAGCTTCGAGCGCCATATGGACGGGGCCAGCAGATGCTCTCGGGATGGGACTCTGCGTTTGTTGTTACCTGTGACATCTAGAAACAAGTTTTCCCTTTCAGTCCGTGTCAGATTGGTGATCAATAATTCATCTGATAAGTGAAATGCAGGAAAAGGTGCCAGTTTTCTGTGGGGTATGAATAATACTGTGCTTTTTAAAAGGCACGCAGCCTTGGAACACAGCAGAAGATGTGCTGCAGGAAATGTATGACATGGTGACAAGCTGCACTACACCCAACCCTGTGTAATCCTGACATAACCTGAACATTAAACTGCCAGTTCCATGGTTTGTTTATGCAAAAGGCTGTTATTAAAACGTTGCAGCTGAATTAAGCATTCAAAGAGAAAAATCCTGGCACCAAAAAACAAGCTCCATGGAAAAAGAGGGGTTTTTTAACTCCATGGAAAAAAAAAGATTTACGAGAAT
Source organism: Pachyramphus minor (assembly GCA_013397135.1). Taxonomy (NCBI): domain Eukaryota; kingdom Metazoa; phylum Chordata; class Aves; order Passeriformes; family Tyrannidae; genus Pachyramphus; species Pachyramphus minor. The sequence goes on along the minus strand of VYXB01001760.1, from coordinate 64,334 downwards.
TATCTTGAAATAACCATTGAAATATAAGTGGTCCCAGCCTGCCCCAAGAGTCAAGGCTGTAAATACAGGTAGGACTCTTTCAGCTGTTGCTTTGGAGCCTTGGATTAGGATAATGCTCCTGACACCCAACTGGTGTGCATAAAACTTCTACTTAAAAAGTGACTGAAAACTGACTGTGCCTGTTCTCAGCTCCAAGCGACAAAAACATGTATCCAGGATAAACGAGCTCAGCCTTCAATGGCAGTACTCACTTTGGAGGGAGCTGTCATAACTGTTAGCTCGTCTACCCTGAGGGATAGCAGATGTGAGAAACTGGGTGGTTCAGCTCACAGCCGCCTTTGTTCAGTGCGTGAGAGAGGAGTGGGGAGACTTTAGCAACAGTCGAGCAGGAATCAGGAAAAAACTGAACAAGGGTAATTAAAATTCAACAATAAATCAATTATCACAGCATCAGATGCTCTTCTCGACCAAGACTGACATAAATGCTCTAAACCAGGTTGGAAGTGTCTGTTCTGGCCTAAGTGATGTGTCCCTCTCCCGAAGGGAGAGAGACAGCTCAGACATAAAATACTGGGATTTGCTGAGTTTAATATATGATAATATTCTAATAAGATTGAAAGGGTTTGTGTGTCCCCAGTGTGTAACTGAGTGGATCAGGCTGGGGAGGGCTCACAAAAAGCAAAGGGAGTGATGAGACCAAGCCAAGGCATTTGTTGTGCTGACAGCCACTGCCTGCCTGGAATGAGCCCCTGGAATCCAGCTCATGCTCCTGCCTGCCTGGGCTTGCCATGAATCAGGAATTAGGTAATCCATTTAAAAAGTCCAATAACCTGCAGTCGATGTTGCCTTTACCATGAATCTGTTGTCATTTTTGAGCACATTAATTTTGAGCACATTCTTTGCTGTAGAACTACCAGGAACAGACAAATGCAGATAGATGACACTATTTGCCTAGGAGAGTGTAACAGCTTCACACAGCTATTGATCCCAACCAGATCCCAGCCGGCTCCAATGTGCCATAGGAGAGGGTAAGGGAGGTGAGAGGAACCACCTCCAGCCTTCATTTTTACTCCAAAGCCAGAGAAAAACGTTTAAACAAGAGAATTCTGAAAGAATTTTACTCAGGAGTAGAAATAAACTTATATTCCCAATAGTTTGAAAACGTAGCTGTGAATGTCTCCAGTAGTTTCTGCCCAGAGCTTTTCCACAGCCGAGCACAAACACCCCTCAGTTCCTAAATCCAATATTCTCCAGGAAACCACAGAAGTCTGAGTGAATAATGCTGTTTATAATACACAATTAATCCTTAGTCTTACTTAACATAGTTCCCTTTATAATAGAAGTAGAGGAACCTTTCTTTTTTTATTATCAACAGGCATCTGAAATCAAAAGCAGTAATTATGCTTCTAGCGTGTGACTAAAAATACTGATTTGACAGGTAGGAGCAACGATAAATAAACAATATTTAAATGTAAAAACAGATATTGCTTCTTGTTGAATTCATTTCAAATATCAGACACTTACCAGTATTCTGGATGTGCAAACTAAAGAAGAAGAGAGAAGAAAATGTTTATTCTTAGCCCCCTGGCAGTGCTGCACAGAGTTTTTTTATACTTTGAAACTTAAATACTTGGAATTTTCTGACTTAGCCCCAAAAGCTGGAGTCCCAGGATACCTGAGAGCAACTAACCACAGCATTGGAAAAATGAGAAATCAGGTTTTACCTTCTTTTCTCTCAAAAGTCCTTTTCTTTTGCCTATTGTTTTTCTTTTCCTTTTAGAATTGCTGGAAAATTCCAATACACTGAAACCCCTTAGTTATCAAGATTGTTCACTCAGGGTCTGGTAAGGTCATGAGATGGAGTTGCCTGTTGCCCTAACTCTCTGAGGTGGACAGTAGTGGGGCACAGTAATTCAGTTACAAATAATTAGATAATTGTGATAAAATTCCTGCAACTGGATTTATTTCCTTTTCTCAAGACAAGGTCTTGAAATAATGAAAGACAAAGAAGTTGGGGTGGCTACACCTACTGTAGAAATACCTTCACTTTACTGCCCTAAGTGTTGAGTTCATGGAGCTTGGTACTTGTTGCAGCTGCAATAAGAACTGGTGTATTTTTTCCTTTTGTAAAATGTATTTTCCTGGCTCTCCTGTTGAAGTGATCCTGGAAATAAGTATCTCTGTGTCACAGCATGCTCACACTATGTGTCGAGTCAAATGCAACTTTCAGAGATAAAACAATGCAAAAGCATCCTGAATCCCTCCAGTGGACTAATTTCCCCTGCTCTAATAAAAATTAAATAAATTAATTAGAAATGCCTTGGCATTTCCCTAGAGCTGCATGGCCTTATGTCCTCCAGGTTTTACCACAGGACATGGCAGAAGCCTGTATGTTGATTTGTTGGGCAGGGAAAACAATTCAAATGCAGAATTAACGTCTGTCCCCTTTGATAAAACCAGAATTTGACACCAATAAGTTATATCTCAAACCTTACCGACTTAATAAACGCTGGGGTCACTTTAATAAACACTTTCTTGCTCTCAGACAAGTCCCTCAGTATTCCTTTTAGCCCAGCTATTAACTCTTCTGAGGCAACAGTGTTTGGAGAGTTCCCATCCATCCTGGGCTCAGGTTCCAGCAGTGACACCAGTGACTCTCCCATTACTGGGGTAACCAGCAGTGGCCCTGCAAAGTCACACACTGGCTCTGGAAGCAGCTGCTCCCAAAGTCCCTCTGGCAAAGGTCAGGAAACCTGCCAGGGCTCCGAGGTTTGACCAAAACCCCCAGGGATGAGGTTATTGCGATTGAAATATCACTCTAATCAGTAAAATAGAAGCTTCTTTCATCAACAGTTAATCACAGAACTTCACTTGCCTCTAAGTTCCTTCAGTTGCCTTGACAGATGAGAGCACAATCATATAAATAAGAAATGACAATTTGCCAAAGAAGGTTAACATAAGGTCATGACCTTTTTTTCTAGTTGACTTCTGAAGCTTATTCATGTGTGAAAACATGCTTTTGTAGCTGTAACCTCAGCATCCCTTACAGATCTGGACCTGTGCCAACAACTGAGCTTTAAAATTACCATTTAAAATGGTATTTATGTTCAGAAAATACCAGTTCTCCTTTTGCAATGCTTGAGTAGAACTGCTTTGCATCAGAATAAAATACTAAATGTCTGTACATTTCACAGCACATCTCACTGCCATGGGTTGTCACTGGTACCTCTGCTTAACAAACAAGGAGGTATTGCACACACACACACATCTCCACTCCCTTCCTCAGACCACGTTACAGCTTTCTGAGCAAATCCACCCACAGATCCTGACCAGAAATGTCCCTGAAACACCACACACCAGTTCAGATCCACAGCACAGCATCAGGCCAACAGTCATACACTAGTAAATGTCAAATCCTAATTTGTCATATTATTTGTGCAGTGATTTAAATCCAAATCCCTTCTCATCACTCATTTCCATCAGACACATGAAGAGCGGGAGGGAAGCAGGAGCTTTCTGTCACAATCTGTAATGCCTGTGCCAGTAACTGCCAGAAAATATTTCTCTGTCAGAGAAACAAACTGGAGTTCTGAGCATGAAGGCTGGAGAGTGAAAGCTGCAGTACAACACAGAGATAATTAGTTTTGAAAGGCTAATCAGGTCACAGCTCTGGCTGGCATTTCTCTAGAGATGCATGTGCCTTCACCTCAGCACAGCTTGCCCCTCAGTGCAAGTATCCCTCACTGAAGTAAGACTTTACACACCACACAACTCTGAATGATATATGCTGCCATAAGAGCCCCCAATTATTTAGGAAAGACCCCCCAGCAGGAGCATGGATCCCAAAGTGTGGGGTGTCCTAGGCTGTGTTGCTCAATCCCCTTCCCCACGTAGCTCCAAGCAGCCACAGAACCATCTGAGTGTGTCATGGTTTAGTCAAAGCTGAGAGCAATAACTATTTTAAGGTTATTTCACCTATTATATTCTGTTGTCTTGTGCATATTCATGGAGCCTTGTGTCTTGCATACACCTCTGACACACTAGAGGCTGGAGATGTCGAGCATCCTCAGCTCATTCTAGCTGTGAAATTAGGCTTTTGGGTCTCCAAAAAAAAATTGCTCACAACCCCCTCAGCAATGATTGATCAAACCAGCAGTACACTTCTTTATGTTGTTGGATTCCCTTCCTTAGCATAAAAGGCTAAAAAATATTTTAAAAGACCCAACAGTTATTTCCTGAAAACATCTTTCCCTTTTGTCAGAAGGATGCTCTATTTTGTTTCTGAAAAAACACGATCAATCTTTCCACTAAAAATGACTTGCTGAATAAAATCTGTGCTACTTCCATGCTGCTTTTCTAACAATGCACCTTATTTGTACCTTGGTTTATAAAAAAACCCTGTACACCAATCGATCATTTCAGTCACCGGTGAAATAAAACCAACCATGAGACGAATAATGGGAGGAGAACAGTAGTGCACATCTATTTAACACTGGAGTTTAGACTGAGGGGCAACACAAAGCACAGTGATGCTATAAAGGCAGAAAGAATGTAACGACCCAGAACGACAATAAGCCTTATTCCTCCAAAAACTCTGGTTAACCTGAACGAGAAGCTGTTTTACTCCCATCTGCAAAATGACTCCTCTGAGCAACGCAGAGGCATCAATAAAACACCCACGCAGTGGCACGTCCTGAAAGACCTTCCAGCAGCACAGGCAGTTTTGTCTGGAAGCTCACTTTCCCCTCCTGTAGTAATCAACCACAAAGTTACTGATATTGTAACATCTGATGGCCAGAAGTTGGCAAAATCTGACCTTTCTGCAGGTCAGTAAAGCCATGTGCTCCTTGTATTATCACTTGTCAAAAGGTCAGGTGTATTTAGTGTCACCTCTATGTTCACTTTGTTCTATGACTGGAGCCTTTCCAGTTCAATGTGTGTTTCCATTTTAGTCTAAAGATTTCAAAAAGTGGCTTCAAAACAGCTAATAACATATTCTCCTTCAATTATTGGTCAGATAAAATATGGTACAAGAATCAAATACCTTAAGCTCTGTTTGAGTTTTTGAAGAACGTCAAAATATTAGAATTTAAAGTATATTTTAAGAATAGATGAATTGTGCAGAAAGATCATTATTTTAATTAACTATTTTAAAGAGAAAAGGACTCTTGCATGCCAAGAAAATTAGGATTACAATGAGTGGGAATCCTGCTTTCAAAAACTTGGTGTTTGGACAACTTTTATGCAGACTTGAAAGCGGGAATTAGTCATCAAAATACAGACCTGTACACTGATTCATGGGCAGATTACCACTCAGTCCCCAAAAGAGGTGAAGTAGCAGGAATCTGTGAATCATACATGGTATTCCTGGGCTGAGGTCTCAAAAAGACAAACTGAAAGCATGGAGGATCATAACAAAATGCTTCAATCAAAATAAAACAATCATCTATAGCTTGTTTACACTCTCAAGGTGCATCTCAAGTGATAGGTTGCCATAAAAAATAATTGTCATCTTTTAGTGAAAAAAAAGGAGTGCAGTCAAATCAATTATAAAGTTAGGATAAATCATATGACAAGCAAGAGATACAGTGCAAAAGGAGTTGGACAATGGTAAAAGGAAATCCTGGAAGAAACGAATTTGTCTGGCACTGTGCAACAGGAAAAGCCAGAGAAAACAGTTTCTCATGAAAAGACAATAATACAATTCATGAAAACCTACCCTGAGATAACAAAAAACCCACCAACAGTGCAGGGGAGGGTGGAATCCAGGCACACAGCACAGCTCTCGAGATCATACAGCAGCACACACTCATGACCTGTGCCAGGGGAGAGCTCAGGAGGAAGGAACTGCTCTGGCCTGAAATCCATCACACCTTGGGTACCTTGCACCTGACCTCCTCTGCCTTTTGCAGCATCTGATGATGCACAGAATGTAGTGACTGTAGGTCAGCACATCAGCTGGGCTTGTTCACACCCACTCTGTTTACCAGTCAGAAGTCTGACCATAATTCATGATGTGTTCTAACACCAGCTTATGTGATGTTTTCCTTCTGCACAACGTCAAGCTTTTGCATAAGAACAAATTTTACCCTATAATGCACTAACTAGACTTATATTTCCCTTAGGAAAAAGACAAATGGGTTTACATAGCATGTGGTTTTAAATCCTTTTTTATTCGGTTAATCTCTAGCTGTGGAATTGTGATTGAAATGTGAAATGTATGTGTATTTTCTGATAAGAACCATTTTGCTTTAGAGGCAGATGAAATATTATCAAACGTATACACTTTCCTCAAGTTTTTAAATTGACGATGGAAATCCCATAATCAGAACATGGCACAGCCAATCCAGGTTAAGTGATAACATTTTTCCAACAAAATAAAACAAACCCCCAACCCTTTGAAGTGTTCTTACAGTTACATCTTCATAATCCCCGCATGAGAAGATCCGCACTCTCGACAACTCTGAGCACACGCTCTTCAGCTGGTGCCACATAAAAGCCAGCATTTCCTTCTCCTTCCCAATGCCTCCTCTGATTCCTTAATAGCAGTGAGACACAGCACAAAACATTACCTCCACATGATTTTCCATCTTCCTCCAGTTTCTGGCCAGCTGGACATTTGCAGTGGTAGCTGCCGACGGTGTTGCAGCACTGGTCCTGACAGCCCCCGTTCTCTGTGGTGCACTCGTTGACATCTGCCAGAAGAAAGGACACAGTAAGGAGTGGGTACTGACCATTTTTCCTGGGGTTTTGAGGACAATTGTGTATAATTCTGACGTGACAAAATGAGAAAGTTACTGGGATGTACAGATAAGGACCTTGAAGCAACCCCAGGAGCAGCGACTCCCAGACATGTTGCTGAGCCCCCCAGATCAACCACGTTGTGCCAGGGGAATTTTGGATTAGATATTAGGAAGCATTTCTTCATAGAAATGGTTGTCAAGCTCTCAGGTTGCCCAGTGTGGTGGTGGAATCATCATCCCTGAGGGATTTAAGAGACAAGTGTCACAGAATCATTACAGTCAGAAAACACCTCCAAGATCATTGACCCCAACCATTAGTAGATGTGGCACTTGGGAACACGCTTCAGTGACGAGCTTGGCAGTGCTGGGGGAATGGTTGGACTTGGTGATCTTAATGGTCTTTTTCACTCAAACAATTCTATGATTCTAAGAGTTGCAAGGGTGGGATTTTCCTCCCCCTCTTCTGTACAGGTTGAGTGCAGAGTCCACCCAGCTCTGGCTGTAGGTTCTACCCAACTCGCCAAATTCCACCTCTGTGCAGCAACATCAGGAACAACCTTTATACAGTTACTTCCAGCAGCCTCCCTTGTGTATTATGTTGCTTCCAGCAGTCGTGGCAGAGATGAGAAACCTCTGAAAGAGTGTAGTATTTTAAATCAATTAAGGTCCTGCTTTCTGTCAGGCACTGGTATCTATACACCTTATTCACCTGATAAGTTACTGTTTGCCCACATGCAAAACAGAACCTTCCCCGTTATAAATGAAGGAACATTAAAGAACAGCATGGAAAAAAGAAATAAGTAAATAGGCAGCCTGTGGCAGAGAAAAATCAATAGAAAAGACATATGCTTTTTAACCCTGTACTTATGTACCCTATATATAGAATTCCAAAGAAATCATCAGGCCCAGGATGAGGTTGCAGGTGCCAGATCTCTTATCCACAAGGCCTTTGGCACTGTTTGGGATCACACATTGCATTTGGGCTAGAGAGAATGAAAATCAGGAGGAGGAAGATTAAGCAACAGAAGATAAGCATCACCGTGACTGTAAAAACCACAGGCACTTCATATTAGCAGCACTCCACATTCCCAATGGGGAAATGAGGCTTTAAAAAAAACCCATTTAATTAGTTTGCAAAGACAAATCAAAAAAAAAAGAATTTCACATTCATGCAAGAGAGGTGAAAGCCTTTCAACTGCAAACCTTCGATGTTAAAGACTAAGATTTACCAAGGTTTGTTAGTTCTTTGATGAGCTCGAGCTTCACTTTACTGGCTCATTTCTGATCCTGGCTAAAAACCACAGGCTAAAAGAAATTTTTGAGGAGGTTTCAGACTATTAAAAAGCCAAAAGAAAAGTGTGTAATGAAACACAAATATTTGTTAAAGTGCAGCTGAAGAGGCACAAACTCACTAAAACCATCTCTCCTCTCTCCGGCTCCAGACTCGGCGCAACGACTGACACAACGAAAACTTCTTTGTTCCCAGTGATACTAAAAACCACTGACAGGCTACATAAAAAAAATAAAGTTAAACTCACTTATAATTCACTTATCTCAGAGCTACACAACCAACCCAGCGCTAACTCGCGTGAAGTCAACAAGGCTCTTCTCCATTTCATGGGAGCGCGATTGAGACGGAAACTTTTCCGAAGGGAAAAAACGCTCCCCCTCCTCCCCACTCCTCCCCACTCCACTCCCAAATGCAAAAACAAATGGTACCAAAATAAGACGTGCGTCTGTTCCCTTCTCCTCGGCAAGAGACGCAGAGAACATATGACAAGATTTTGGACATATTCCTCAAAGCACTGGAAGGAGGCAGGATGCTCCCAGCACCGCGCAGGAGAGCGACAAACAGGCACGTTCCAAGTGATTTAACTCCCCCCCCCTCACTCGCAGACATCTTGATGTGCCTCGTGGTAATAAACAGTAATGAGCCACATAATAACCCTGCTCCACAGCTTCGACTTCTATTTATACCAACAGTATTGAAAACTAATAAAGTCTCTTGCTCTTTTTATTTTGTTTTTAAAACAAAATAAAGGGAAGAGCTGCTTTGTTCTTCCACGCCGTGTTTAGCACCCACAAACTTACATGATCTCCCAGCATAAAATATTTACTAAATGAGGTGGCCCATCATATACAGCCCAATTTATTAACATCAGTGTCTATATTTTGAACCAAAATATTGTAAGGAAACCTTTCTAGCTGAGGAGCTAATCATTATCCTCTTGATTTCATTAGGCTATAATCCATTCGGAAGTGTATAGTGCTGTTGCATACTAATACATGGAATGTTTCTCCTTCTGCAAGTCTATCAGCAATCAGAAATCTTTTCCTTTCTTGTTCAGCATAAAATGCCAGCTAGGAAAGTACTGGCTGAGAACTCATTTTCTACTTCTTCCAATTCTATCTTCTTAATGCTGTGTCCAGGATTTCCTTGCCTCTGCCCTAATACTTGTTTTTATCCTCTGATGAAATGTTTTTATCCATTTCTTTGCTGTTTTTTTTACACCAGACACTCATTGTTTTTCTATTTTACACAGAGAACCTGATCTTTCATCCTCATGTCTCTTTAAAACAAATACCTTATTTAAAGCAAATCATCATAAAATAAACCATAATTTAATTTCTGAGTTAAGACACCAAAATAAGCTTTTTGATACAGCTTCATCCCTATTACAGAGCACTTATATTTGAAGGAATACACTCAATAGGTATAAATTATACTAGTTTGTGGATAAATTCTATGAAAATTTGCTCTGTAAGCATCCACATCCTTCGCTGTCCTGTCTCCTGTACAAGACCTTCTCCACTGCCTGCACCCTGCCAAGTTGCTTTCTGCAACTCCATAATAAAAGGTCAGATGTTGCCTCAGTCCAAGAAGCACAAAAATAAATGATCTGAAGGTGAAGTAATAAAGAATGTGTTTTACTACTGCAAGAGGATGGTTCACACGGCTCTTACAAGCCACAGTCAGCTGCTCCGTATTCCTAAAACAGAGTAGTCAGGATTTTAAAATCCGATTACAACTTTGCCAAGGGAAAAAAAAAATACAAAAAACAAACACCAAAAAATAAACCCAACAAAAACAATCCTGTCAAACGATAAATAATTTCTGTCTGCTTTCCATATTCAATGTCACTCAAGGTTGCAAATATATTTTGCCTTTTGAGTAGTGAGAAAAACGACAGAAAATTTCTGACATGTAACAAGTCTGCCACGTTAGGTCTGACAAAAGTTCAATGTTATCAAGCCTATCAATCCATCTGTAATGACACACTGTAGGCACTTCAAAACAAGAAATAAATGTGATGTTTGCTACTGCATTGTTTCCCATTTATTTATAGAGCCAATGCTGCAACACAAAAACATTATTCACGGGACACACTGGATGTGAGCCTTCAATCCTGCCATGGGAAGTCATAGGGAAAAATAATTGAAAACACCTTTCATCTAGATTAACTTCTTGATATTAATTTTATTAATGCTCTGTCTACAAAATGTGGGGGGAAAGTCCACAATATATTTTAAATCCACTGGTATGTTAAAATATGGATTGTTGACATGAATCCGTGTCCCACACTCTCTGCACAAGTGGTATTATAGAGTGGCACTGCATAAAAAGATGGTTTTTTTCAAAAAATCTCATAAAATACTTAATATATAAGATAATATGCCTTTTTTTTTTTTTTCCATTAAATGGATCCTCTTTGGACCTACATGCTAAATGGAGAAGGACTGATCCCAACCCCTTACTTTCTCTGCCCTTGTTTAATGCTCCTCCCTCCCTGTCTGAAAATATCACACATCCTCAGCTCTGGAGAAAACACTTCACCAAGTCTTTTATGAAAATCTAGATGGTTTCAGATTTTCCACAAATAAATGAAAACTTTACATAAAAGCAGACACTGAGCAAAGTGTTTTTGATTGGTAATTCCAAATTGAAATCTAGCAGCAGTGGCCTGCACTGTCACAAACTCTCAGATGTAGAAAGCAGATGGAGAAAAAAACCAAAATCAGTCTGAAAAGCAGAAATATATATTGGCATTGGGGCAGAAATGTCCTCTACACTGAGCTGTAGGTGAGGGTTGCAGCTCTGCAGGGTCTCCATGGGCAGCTGAACTGAGCATCTTTAAAAACCTGTGGGGGATTAAGCCTCTGAGCAGAGGACTGGCCAGACCCAGGGCAGGAGAAAGCCCCTGCACTGAGCAGGAGCTCAAATCTGCAGCAGGAAAACCATGGAGTGACACACCACCAAATTTTGGCAATGGTTTGTACATTTAGATCTGTGGAACACACCTGCCTAGAAGTTAAAGTGGTTTTTTCCTACCCATACAACAACTTTATGCAATATGCATCAACATAAAGACTGATTTTTAAGACAGCTAAAGGAATCTCATAGCTGCAGCCCGGTATTTCAAACCCATTTTCCGAAGTTTCCATATTTATCAGCTGCAAATGAGCAACAACTTTATTTATTTAACACAACCACAGGCAAAGTTCCCATTTTGGTGCCCAGCTTTGGGGCTCGCCCACGCTCTGACCCAAGAGCCGCCGACTCCAGAGCTCCCTGGACTTGTAATAAATCACTGAAGTGGAACAAAATCTGTAAAATCATTCACATTGTTATTGCAATCCTGCATGAACAAAGCCCACCAGCATGGAGAGGGAAGGTGATTTTGATTAGTTTAAAAGCATTAGGCTAAAACACTGAGCTTCAATTAGGGGTCAAAGTAACCAGAACTCATTATTTAGTGGGAAAACAGCCTTTCACTAATAACAGTAATAACACTTGGGACTTTCTTTTGAAGACTGTGATGAAGGTGGTCTGATTCCAGGAATCTAAATGTTAAATATCTTTCAGAAAGCAGTTTGATTACTCTCTCTAAGAGGCATTGGCATCTTATATTGACTTTTATAGCAATTTAGAGATATAAATTCCTAGCTCAGAAAACCTGTTGTCAGGTAAAAGAACCCTCATAATGGTTAAGATCAAAACCTAAATATAGTTTATCATGTGCAACTTAAATGCCCTGTGATGTGCACCTTAATATATCTGAGTGCCTGGTACACAAAGATGTATATCTGCAACTATTTTACAATTTGTTTTTATAAGGATGTGTTACAGGCAAATGTGTGCAAACCACAAAGCATATTTGACAATTTTTTATCTACAGATCTAAATAATTTGATTTGATCCTTTTAAAGTGCTAAAGATCCAGTGTATAGGTACCATCTTAGGTTTTACACAGTATGGTTTTTTTTAAATTACAGCTTAGACGGTCTGCAACCAAAACCATATGTCTAAAAAAAAAAAAAATCCAGAAACCTGATTTGAACTTTAAAGGCCACTCACTGCTTTGAGAAAATGTGATTCACACAAGCACACATAGATTACAGCAACGTTATACATAAATATAATGTAATGAGCAAACATACTGGACAGGTTGTCAGGCACAACACTCACACCCCAAAGACTGCATTTGTCTTTCCCTTGGTCTGCTGCAAAAGCTTTGCAGCAGTTGTCTTCGAGCAGTAATTGTCTCTAAAACATAAATTACATACATCACTTCCAGCACTAACCATAAATTACCCGCCTGAATAGCAAACAAAGCTGCTCATTCTGATAGTCAGCGCAGCCCTGCCCGGCTATTGATTAAGCACTCTCAATGCTTTATTAGGTTTTCTTCCTCCACAAAGTCAATAACAGGATGAATATTTCTTCTTGGGCTGTTATGAAGTATCGTAAATCTGAGCCATTATTAACAAGCACCTGATTAGTGGAGCAAACTTATCTGAGAGTTTGGCACAGGCTCCCGGAGCGTCACCTCCCGGAAAACACCCATCACTGCCTCCACCAGCAGCTGTGGCACCTGTGCTCTCACAACTTATCACCTCCTCTTTTTTGTTTTTTTTTCCTTACTTTTTAATTAAAGAAATTACTGCTGCACTTATTCCTTTTTATCCCCCTGTCACACTCCTACATGCAGAGAGTATCAGTCATGTAACGATTATGTGCACGGCCCCTGTTCCCCAGGGATGTGGGTCTCTGCCATGGTTTGGTTTCTTTTTTTATTGGGGCACTAAGAACTTCCATTTAATGCAACTGAGATGCAAAACCAAAAGCAAACAAAGCTCCTTGTTAGACATACTTAGCAGGAATTAATTCTTCCTTATTAAAATCATCATCTGAAGAAAAAAAAACCACAGACACATTAATCAATAATTTGCTCTTGCTCACATTAAGAACAACTCTTTTGAAGTCAGAATAAAATTCTGTAGGGGGAAACACTAGGCCTAAAGTTTAAATAAGATAAACAATAAGCTCTTAAAGCCCAAGGTGTTGCCATGTTAGACTGGACCTGTAGCTCATCTCCTGCCATGGCAGAGAACACTCAGTGCTGTGGGTGCAGAGATGGCTCTTTCCAACACATCCCTCGCCCTCCTGCTCTCTGCTAACTACAGAGCAGACTCAGTTCTGAAACCTAGTATTTAAAAGTCCTTTTAAAATCTCCATCCCTGTTTGTGGCAGCCCTCCATAACCATACACATGGCTACCCTCTCTCTCTTTTGTTCTTTTCATTCCCAATGTCCTGCACATCGATGACATTTTGCAACAATGACTTTGAAATCCAAATTTTTATGTGAAAAAACATCAGTTTTGATTTCTTTTAATCCCTTTTTAAGATTATCCATCAAGCAGGAGCAGCTATTTCCTACGAGTGAAATGCAAGACCTAAATCATGCCCAAAGTTTTCCTCTCTTCATCAATGAGAACAACTAAACCAAGAGGAGGAGAAAAAAAGTCTATCACAGTACAATAAAATCCTGTAATAGTGCTCATTTTTAAACTGTGTTTTCCCAGACAAGGTATGAATAATGCAACTGAACACCCCAGAAGATCTGAATAAAGCAACACCAGCCTCACGGATGTTAATTGGCAGCAATTGGAGCTGATTGTGGAGTGCGGCTGGAGCTGTGATTACAAACAGAGCTGATGCAGCCAGCCCAAACCTCAAGTACTGCTGCTGCAATTAAAGATATTTTATCAAATTAGACAAGTGTTTGCCTTTGCCTGCTATGATGTTATGAGCAAAACATAAAAGAAAGCATCGCTGGCTGTAGGGCAGCTTCCCTACATCAGAGCTCTGCCGAGATGGGTTTCTTGCTGCTTTGACTTTTGATGCCACAAAATGGAGCCTTTTTAGAAAGAATTCAGGACTCTGCAATCTGACATCCTTAAAAGCCCTTCCTTTTGCCCTAAAAATGCAATCTCTTTGTGGTGTATCTAACTTCCAGCACCGACATGTGTTGGTTATGCACACACAAACAAGAAAATACTTTGAACTATGAAAGTTTGATTCCACAATTATAAGCCCTTATATATTTTTGCAGGCAGGTAAACATTCTTCAGACATCATTTCCAAAGCAGTGATTATTAGTGAGACTTCAGGACTCAGCAACTGGATTTCTTTTATGGTTTGAATGCTGAATCCCAAGAACAAGCCCAGTGGTTAAGTCCAGCTTAGCCAAGTCCTGGTGCCCAAAGGAGATCACAAAGTGCACCTTGAACCCCAGACATCCTTGTACCCTGCTGCCTTCTGCTTTCCTGGCTGAGGAAGCCATAGAAGGTATCAGCCACTTGGTCATGAACCAAGGCTGGCTCTTTCCTAGTATTTTCTATTATTCCAAACAAGGTGTTCAACTTCCCTCTCTTGCTCCTATATCTCAAGAACTTCTGTCTTTCCTTCAGGTTCCTATAAAGGTCTATAAATCAGGCTATCAGAATTGAATTGAAAATGGATCATTTCTAAGAGCTTAGCATTTACAGTCATTAAGTTTTACAGAGCTCCATAAGAACTAATTCTTCCCATATTTAAAAACAGAAAAACAAAAATGAAGACTATGCAAATTTATGGAGGTTTTCAGGCCAAGACACCTGGAGAGTGTCAGCCAGTGACATGTGTAAGTGTAAATAACCTGAAGGTACCCATGGGTGAGGTAGTGCCAACATCTTCAGGACCAAACAGAAGATCAGATACCACAGCAGTGGCATTAAAATAGAACAGCAAGGAAGCAAAGACAGCAGCTCATGTGTTCTGATCAACCTGTATTTTTCAGAGATTTAAGATGTCATGTCCTCTGAAGACCACTGCAATAGTCCCACACATAAATAACAAAACCAGAGATAAAGACAGAGGTGTCCATTGCCGATGCCTTTCAGACTCCCCAGGACAGAAGGTGAATGAGCCATTTCAAATAGAAATAAATGCTTGTTCCAGGTAAAACCTGTAAGGATGGGTCAGATTCTACCAATTCTGTGCTGGCATTCCATGTGCAACGTGGGATGTTCAAAAGCTCTGCTATATTATTACTAAATATAGCAGCAACTGGAGTTTGTGACAGCAGGAGCATGAGGAGGACGAGCTCCAGTCAGCAGGGTGCAGGGACGGGGAACCGAGCGCCACGGGAACGGCTTATCTGGAAATCAGCTCCCAAACTTTCATGTAAAGGAAACTCAAATCACAGCTTTAGCTCCGAGCTGCAGAAAAGACAACAAAGAAAAGTCCTATTGTAAGTGTAGAATAAAGTAAGTGTTTATTCCAGCTTTTTCTCTCTCTGTCTTTGTACTCGGGAGCGGAACGGATCAGTCTGAGAGAGTGAACGGTTCTTTTTATCTACGCCTGTAAAATAAACCTCTCGAATCCAGGAGTGTCCTTCTTCCACTGCAACACAAGGTGTCCCTTATGGAAAAGGGACACCTGAAGTACTCCACAGGCAATTCTGATAATTCAATTCACACCAGGGCAGGCTTTCACCTGGTACAAAACACTACCTGATGCCATGGGTGGACGTGGGTGCCAAGTGACAGGTGCTGCTGCAGGGCAGAGAGCACATCAAACCCTCTCCTGCCCACAGTCCCCACCACAGGACCAAAGTCCCAAGGCCAGAAGTTGCTGCTTAACCTAGAAACAGGGTAATTATTACAATAGTACAGTCTGAGCAAGCTGACAAATTGGGCAGCTTAAATTTCAAGGCACTCCTATTGTAATAAGCCATTTCCTTACAA
Organism: Pachyramphus minor; assembly: GCA_013397135.1. NCBI lineage: Eukaryota > Metazoa > Chordata > Aves > Passeriformes > Tyrannidae > Pachyramphus > Pachyramphus minor. Next base: position 48,521 of record VYXB01001760.1, on the reverse strand, counting down.
AATATTCTTTTTCATAATATAATTAACCCCAGGACTAAGCATGTGAGCAAATTAGTTCATTTTTCACATGAATAATGAAAACCTTTTTTTCTTTTCCCAAACCATTATGAACAGAAATGAATTTAAAAAAATTTCTCAGCAGAGAAAGAATGATGTGTGCCCAGCTTCCAGTTTAAATAGGAATTCATTATGGAGATTTAAATGGAAGCTCCTGTTTTCTTTTCTTATTTTTCTTAATAGTTGCCCTTGTTAGTCAATCAAACACTTTACTCATGCTCAGATCTAGGCTGGAATCAAACAGCCTCTGCTACAAACTGAAACAGGATAAATATTTCTCCCTTCCTATCTCCTCATGAATATTCTCTCCCATCTCTGTTTTTTCCATTTCTAGAGGATCTTTCTAACAGTTCTGTGGGAAGAATTACTCACTGCCCTTACAAAAATCCTGCACTAACTATAGTTGCAAAGCCACCTCACTTTCTAGTACAGAAAATAACATTTCTGTAGTCATTCCCTGTGTGGCTGAAACACAACCAGGTCACTCTTTTACAAGAGACATAAATGAGAACTCATTATTTGGTTTACACAGACAGATGTTTAAGACACAGTCATTGTGTGTTCTAGTAACTGATCTTGTGTGTCAAGGGCAAAACAACCCATGGGGAAAAAAAAAAAAAGATTAAATCTTCATCAGTTTAATTTGTAAAGCAACCCAAGGGAAGTCATTATTCCCAGAGATTCCATTACCTAATTTGTTTTATGAATTCTTCTAACTTATCTGACACCAATGGGTGCTTGTTAAGTATTGCTTAATGTCCCTGCTGTAAGGGAGTCCCTGGGTGCTTTGGAGATGTCATTTAGTGCTGAACAGGAGCTAAATATTCCAGAGAGGTTTGGATCCCCCTCATCAGAAAGGGCAGCGAGGTGAGAATCCTTTAACTGAAAGGGAATTCCCACTAAGCAGGACACTTAAACTTGGATACAGAGCTAGATGAAGCCTGAAAAAAAAGAGGGATGTACAAACCATTAACTTGCATGAAGATTTTACCAGTGACAAGCTCGAAGCAAAGAACTGAAGGAACAGGATTTTCTTTTTCCAGTTAAATTAACAATGAGCAGCAGAGCACAGCTGTGATTTCTCGGGGCATTTCCTAGCAGAACAGCACAGAGGTCTCCTTTAAAACAAATAAATCAGTCTCAGCACAATGGGGTAAGGCAGACACTCTGCAGAAAGAACAATTTGGCAGCAAGTTCCCTCTGTCTGACACCGGCATTTGAACCCAGGGCCTGCCCAGCTCCTGCACACACATGTGCTCCCCACGTGCAGCTCCTGGCCTGAGCAGAGGCAGCAGGGGCAGCTTTACAGCCTGGGAGTCCTACTTATAAAAATATGTGATCTCAAGGTTTATAAACCAGCCAGTGTTAAAGGTGATCACAGGCAGAAGTTAGAGGGCTGAAGTTGTTAACCCTGCATTGCTAAAATTGATTCGTACCAGAGCCAGAAAGAGCTGGTTTTATGTAACCCAAACTTTACACTCTGGTTCCCAACACAAACTAAATTTGCCTTTCAAATCTCTCTGGATATCAGGTATCTGGTTTTGATGGAAAGCTATAACCAAATTTTGCAGGGGGTATAACTAAAAAGAAATTTGCATTTGTGTTTGCAGCAAGACGTTGCTATCTCAGTGTAAATAATTTAAAACTTCAAAGTCACTGCATGAGTTGGTTTTTTTTATACATGATTATTTTACACCTTAAAACATGTGTTCCTCTACTTCTCTCCCTGCAACCAGATGAAAAATTTTATGTTCTTCACTATTAACATAGTGTGTACCACAGTAAAATCTTAAATAACACCACACTCCTGTAAGATTGTTGAGTTTAGGATAACCAACTCTATTTTTTTGAGCAGCAGTAAGGTCCAAGTATTAAATTCAATACTGTTAAACAGAACATGTATTAGAAAGAAGCTCAAAGTTTTAAAGATCTACAGTAGATGTTCAAAAAATTAAAAACAGACAGCAAAGGGCAGACACTATTGGGGTAGAAAAATCCAAGCAAGGCTATGAGATTGTGTGAAAATAAGTGTGTATCCAGCTGACACTTCTGTGCACATGAGCACAGGTAAAGACAAGTACATTCCACAGGCATGTGGACTGTTGGAGTCTGAGTCCTGCTTTCAGAAGAGTGAGGAAATAAATCAATAAATGTGTTTACCTTGATCTTTAGCTCACTCTTATGGACCACTCAGAGCATCTCATTTAACCGAAGCTCTTCACACCGCGCGCTGCCGGCTCTTCAGCTTTTGGAAAAACAGTTGTACAACGCACGTCAGAAGGATCCAAGGCTGAACAGCCTGGTCTGAACACATCCCAGACTGGATTGAGCACGATTTAAAACCAAGATCATTCTTCCTACGTGCATAAATCCCCCCGAAGCTTGAGCATCCAGGTGGGATTGCCGTGGCCGTAGGTTGGTGCCAGTTCACAGCTCAGACCTCCACACTTGGAATTTCACCCTTTCAGTTCCAATCAACAACTAAATTCCTCACATCCAACCCAGGCTAATTACTTTTTTGCATGGCAGAGACAGCCAAATTCGTTCTGACGCACAAAAGGGAAGTGTGATCTACGAGCAGAGTACATGTAGTGTAATGTTATGGATGGTTCTGGAAATCCAGCCAGAAACATACATCGCTCCCAACATCGTCTCTGTTGCCAACAGTTACCACCTAATGTTGTCTGAGAGACTGCAGTGATTTCATGTTCAAAGGGAAAGGCAAAGCCTCTGGTATCTCAGATACCACGCCGCCGTTACTGATGGCAACAGGGAATTTTTAACAACTGGAGAATATTCCTGAAGAATATTCCTTCCCCATGATGGATGCAGTCACTGTGTACGCTTCCTGTGTTACTCAGAAAACAACACATTACCCCAAAATCCTGAAAGTTGGCTGTGAAGTTCTCTTCTGAAGGGACTCCCTACATGCAGTTGTAGGGAGGTTGTAGGAAGGTGGGAGTTGGTCTCTTTTCCCAGATAATACACAATAGGATGAGAGGAAATGCCTTTAAATTGTGCTGGAGAGGTTAAATTGGATATTGGGTAAAATTTCTTCCCCAAAAGGATGGTTGAGCCCTGGCACAGCTGCCCAGGGCAGTGGGGAAGTCACTGCCCCTGGAGGGGTTTGAAAGGGGAGCACATGTGGCACTTGGGACATGGGTTATTGGTGGGCTTGGCAGTGCTGGGGGAACAGTTGGACTTGAAGATTTTAGAGGTCCTTTCCAACCTTCTCAATTCTGTGATTATAGAATCATTCTCACTTTCCACAGCTGAGTCTGGCTCCCTGTGGAGCAGGTGTCTGGTGGTGCAAAGCAAGAGCTCCACACTAGGTGATCAGACATCCAACTATGCCATACACCTCCAAAATACATGTTTTAAAACATGGCTCTTTCTCCTCTAATTTTTTGGTTTTTTAGTGACCATTTTTTGAAACTCCTCTTGTGCATTGTCAGAGTTCCCTGAGTCTGAGACCCACTCCCTTGTAAAACAGACCTCAGGTAGTTCTTCACAAGGTGAAAAATATTTTTACCCATTTTATTCCTTAATTCTTCCTTTTCCCACACCTCAACTGCCACACTTCTGATTAAATTAAAAACTGGCCAAGTGTAGTTTTGGGGGCTTTTCCCCTCCAATGCTAAAGTATAATTATAAGATGGGGGGAATAAAATTACAAATTCCACCAAGGTCATTAATGTACAAAATGCAAATTGTCTCCCATTTGTCAAAGACCCTGGGGAAGTCTAGAGATAATTGAAATGATAGATGAACAGAGGAGACTAACTGCTAATGGTCTGTATATCAATGAATCAATGTCACATTTATGAAGGGCTTTGGGAAATTATTCTAAATACTTCATCTACAACACTGAAGTTTAGCCTACTTTTTCTTTTTAATGCTGAAAAATTAATGATAAAGTTCAGTTTATAGTTACACAAATGTAAACTTGTAGTAATTTAAGCTCAACAGCAAGATATTGAAAAACTAGTTATTTTTGTGCCAGAAATGACCAAAATTCTCAGTTACCAGGGATCATGGTATAGTTAAGAGCAATATATATATCAGAGATAATCAAATATATGACCAACCCTCACCCTCAAAGCATTTAAACTCATATAATTACCTGTGCAATTAATTTCCTCCAGAATTTAAATCAACTTGAAAGAGAGCATATGATTCTCATGCTTCTCAATTTTCCTGATATTTTCAATCACAAACTGAACTGCTCAGAGCAGGGGTTGTGTTCAGGTGTATTTATGTGGCACTGACCTAACAGAAACATGGAGAAAGCAGAACCAGAAACATTTCCTTTTCAAACAAAAAATTAAGCCAATCGTGGAGGTAACTTTGGCAGAGTTGCACAGAAAATTGTATTTTCGCTTCAAAAGAGGAAAAAACTCCAAACCAGTAAGTGACTCTGCAGAGTTTTCTCCCAGCTGTGAAGGGGTCAGGGTACATTAGTAAGGGTCAGTGAGGACAAGGCATAAATAAAGAGCAAGTTTCAAACATTAAGATGCCATTTTGGTTGAATCTGCAAATAGTTTGGGAGGGGGATCAGTTAAGAGGGTTTCATTACTATTATTATCATTACTATCCACATTTTTTTCTGCTTTACTTCCCACACAATAGGAAGGCTTCAGATGAAGGGAAGCCAGAAGGACACCTGCAGGCTTGTTTTATGAAAAAAAGCTTTTTTCTAGCAAAAAGAACTAAACCATCACACCCCATTGAAGTGGCAGATAGCAGTGCACTGGAACAGGCAGCATCACTACAAAATCACCTGAATTAATCCCTTTTCAGTCCTACTCTCAGGGAGAAGGGGTGAGTTTTATGAAGGGTCTGTAGGATCAAAAGAGAGATTTGCTTCATCTGGAAACAGCCCCACGGTCGCTCAGCTGGTGGAAACATGAAACAATCTAGAAAGACATCTGGATTTCCCCAGAATCTGAATAAGCTGATTCTATAAAAAACATACAGGATTTGGCACATGAAGCAAGAACAAGGCTCTCGGGAAAACATCACTGTCTGAGGGGAAACTTTGCTGCTGTCTGAGAAAAAAGGTAACTCGTACACATTGAAGGTAAAACAATCACATTGAATTTTCTGGTCCTTACAACCACAAACCTTTATATAAAGAAACAAGAAGTCCCATCAATCCACTGAGAAAACAAGGAGGGATGTCCATGTGTTGGAACCAGCCTTTTTGATTTTTAAATATCATGGGGATGGTAGAGATCAGGAGCAGATTCCTTTAGGATAACAACAAACCTTGAAGGAAAACTGGTCAGAAATGCAAGATCCACATGAAAAAGGACCCCTCCAAATCAGTCTGCTGGGTTCATACTGACATATACCAGCACTGGTCATACTGTCTTTTCTAATAAAGACCTGTGAAGAAATAGTCCAAAAAGTCTCCATATGAAGGGGACAATATCATGGGCTAGAACAAAACTTGCAGTGCCTATTTTCAGGAAGAGAGGGAGAGAAGAAAAGCTAGGAGAACAAATAAAACAAGGTGTCTTACAAGCTACAAGGCATTTTTGTGGAGAAAGTCTGTTTCAGGTGGTTGGCAAAGCCTGAAAACACACAAAATTAGTGTCTGTTTGATGCTGGTTTGCTAATATTCCTGTCTTTTCTGCTCCCACCTCCCCTCCTCTGTCAGTGTTCCTTAGTGTCAGCTCAAATCAACCACTCCAAAACTAGTAATCTAACACCTTGCTTTCACTAAGTGAACATGTATTTGTCTCCTTTTATCTATTATTACATGTTTATTAAATGGTGAAAAAGGAGGGAAGCAGGAATGTTCCCTCTCCAAGGTCTCAGAGCTGCCCTTCTCTCCCACAGACTTCCCTGTCCTCCCCAAATTCTTCCCTTGAGAGGCAGAGAGAGGAGAGAGGAAAAGGCCCCCACCAAAGAGTAAATGCTCCACCAAATAAATAAAGTTGAGCCTTACAGAAATCTTTAACCTGCCAGTGAGGGTGGATATCAAGGGGTTTCTCTGAGCATCTCAGTTTTGCTGCTTTCCATCTGTGGATTCCCAGCCGGGGCTTCATGGAGACACAAAAGGAGCAAAACCTTGGCCTTGATGGATTTTCGGGGGAGTGTTAACTCTCCATCACTGGGGACTCTGGTGCTGTGTAATCCAAAAAGGGCTGTCAGTCAGTAATTTCACCTCACAGGTGTTCCACGAGGCTCAGATGACGCCTCCCGGCAAAGTTCAGCCCCTCTCTGTTGTTGTCACAGCTTACTAAGCAGCCAATTAGTAAAACATTCAACTCCTCCATTTGCTGAAGCACATTTGTTCTGCTAGATTTTAATTTTTTGAATGAGTGAAATACAAGCAAGATAATTTCCATGAGCTAATGATACAGAGCCAGTTAACTGATCGCTCATTCTGCACGAGGAGATGGCTTTTCGCAGCGAACAATTTACACGCAGCCTTTCAGGGCCATAATTACTTGCAATACCACAGTCTCAGCACACTCTTCCCCTTCCATTTTTTGCTATTTTACAGATGTGTCACTCTCAGAGTACTAAGTGAAAACAGATTACCTGCCACCGATTACCCAACACATCCGCAGAGGAAGGTGGGGGAAGCGTCTCTCCAGTGACAAGTTTTGATTTGTGGATTAAATTCCCCTCTTAATTGAGCCATACTTCTTCTGCTAACAAAGCCTTGAGGAAACCCTGGGATAAATCTACCTCTTTGCAAAGTAAGTTTCCCTCACGTCATACCCTCCCCTTCCTTTCTTCTCATTTCATTAAGATTTTGAGTTATATACACAAACCCTCCGCTTCAAACTCTCATTACGGAAATACTGCAAACCCCAAAGATGTCACAGTCGTCTCTTTTACAGCTTTTCTTCTTCTAGGCGACATTCATATTGCAGAATAATTTAGACAGTAATTTAATCACAGGGTTTAGAGGTCCAGCAAATGTTACATTTACATAATGTCAGTCTTTCAGCAGATAATTTGGTCCTTTGCATGTGTTAAAAGACGACATCGCTTGTTAAGTTCATGTTAGTGCATTTAACCCAGCAGATGAATGGCTGCTTTGTTAATCTGCCACATATTTCTAATTTTCCTTAAGGATGATTAGAAAATTCTATTTAGAGTAAATTCACGAGCACCTTCAGTCCACTGGAGTGACAAATCAAAAAGATTATTAAATCTCTGGGCGTAGAAATCTCCATAAAATGGTCATAAGCCCTTGCAACACAGTAAATACCACATTTTTCCATGTGTAAATACTTCATTAGTCAATATTTTGCTTCTGTCTGCTTTCAGGACATCTGACTGAAGTTATTAAAATGTGTCTCATAAGTTTTATAATTTCTCCTAAGGATGTATGGTATTTTGTTGCTGGAAAAGTAATATTCTTCTCTCTCTTGTCAAACGCTGCTAAAGGGAACAAAATAGGATGTAAGAAATATGATTTAGTTTCAGTGTGGTAATGCTACTACCCTGGACATCCAAAAGATAAAACAAAAGGTGGCAAATCATTATTGCTCAAAGAGAAATAGCATGTCTGTGCAAGTGATTTTCGAAAAGTACTACTGAGTATTTAAATTTAGAAGAATAATAACCTCAGCAAACATCTCAGGAGCCTTAACACTGAATACTTACATTTAATTCTGTATTTCTGCCTTTTTAGTTCGAAGTTGCACATTGTATCCTCGCTGCTTATATTAAAATTGAAATCTCCCTTTTAATTCAAACTTGTACAATACTAGGATTTACAGCAGAAAAAAACCCTGTTGCATCATCTGGCCAGTCCACACTGCTGTAGGATATTCCCTGATTTTCCACTCACTTGACTGGTTTTAAATGTACTGTAGCCAGCCACAGAACAAATCAATAAGCCAAAAATTACACCTGGAGCTGAGAGCACATTTTGATCATTTAGTCGTATCTTGGAACAATTTCAGCACCCTTTAAAATAGAAATGTGTTTACCTAGAGGACAAATTCATACAGTCTTCTATCAATGAAATAGGTAATAGACATCCAGGGTGAGGGGCTGAAAGCAGCTGGAGAGCAAGGCAGCAGAACAGTGTGAGAGGAGACACTCATTATTCCCCTTAATCCACTCAACTGACAATTGTCACCAGTCTGACTTCTACAGCGCTGAGAAACATTCATTGCCTCTCCTGGCACAAGATTTTGAAAGGGTCTCATTTCATTCCTAAAAAAACCTGTTTCTTGTCATCATCATACATTTAAAAAACCCTACTTTGCAATCTGTATCCTTTATGAATTATTTTTTTCTTATTAAAGGAGCTAAATGAGGTTTTCCATTCATTATTTGTTTTTAAAATTAAATCCAAACAGCCTTTCTGTTGTGGCAAGATTGGGCTGAGGACTCTGGAAAAACGAGGAAACACAACTTCTTCCTGGTGTATCCTCTTAACAATGAAAAAATTGAATTGGTTAATTTTCATTAATGCTTAGATAATAAAGCTTTAATATAATCAGAATTAAATCAGATAGAGATTTAATTACCACCATGGTTAAAAAAAAGGATTAGTTGCTATTGACCCTTAAACACAGCAAATTCCAAATTTAGTTAAAACTGGCAACTCAGTGTGCACTGATAAGTTTGTCATCCAAGTGATAAAATTCTAAGCTCAAGACACTTTCTTTGTATATTCTTCAATATTTAATGTATTATGGCACAAAGACAGGATGACCCTTCACCAAATGTATTTCCTTACTTGTTAAGTCCTTAGGCAGTTTAAAATATCCAAGAGGCCGGGTTTCCCTGAGACAGGAGGTCCAACCAGTTGACCCCTTAGTCAATTAGACTGGCACAGAAATAACAATTTGTGGATTTGCTCTAGCAGTACATTGGAGAAAACATGCATGATCTTAAACTACTCCAAAAATCAATGTGTATATTGATGTACAATGAGATCTTTAATGGCAAAATCCTTAGAAGTTCTTTATCTCAAACAAATAATTAAATTAAAAAGAACTAAATGTTTCCTAATTAAACAGCATGAAGTGCCAAATACTGATCTATTTTCATCTCCAACATGTTTCTGTCATTTTTCTCCTTGCAGTCCCTGATGTTTCCCTGTTGAAAAAAAAAATCTCATAAAAAAGCTGTCTTACAAATCCAAACAAAACCTCCAAGTCTCATACAAGAAAGCAGTGAAAACTTATAGAAGTCACTCCAAAATGTTCTCATTAGCACTTCTTTAGGTAAGAATGAGAATGAAAAAACGAGCTCTGTGAGGACTGAATGTCACAGCTATTTGTTGAGGCTTTTATAATCATATCAGTGGCTTATTGAATTTCATAGCTGCAGTTCTACATCCTTCACTGACAACTATCAGTGAGCTTAACTCAAAATAAAAGTCCAAATCAGAGTGAAAGCATAGTCACAATATGCTCACACACTGAAGAAAATAAAATCTCAAAAGGTCAGATTTATGGTCAAATAGGGACACACATAATGCTCCACTTCCTATCTTAACCCCAGTGAAGCCATAAAAGGGTAGGATATGAAGCTCAAAAATGTATGTATGTGTTCCCTGTTGTAGAGGGACACTGCACAGTACAACTCGACAGAGAACATTGCACTGTTCTCATTTTGCAAACAAACCTCATTCAGCGCCAGGAATGAGGCACTAATTCGATTTCTGGTTCTAAACTGTTACAAACCTTACTGGGAGTCAACTCCAACCTCTGCCAGTGTCAAACCTGGGATGGGCAACAACGATCCACCAGTACCAGGCATGGATGTGCTTCCCTGAGAACCCACAACTATGAGTAACCAGCAGCTGGCACGAAGTAAACCTTGTATAATCCTCACTAACACAGCTAATCTTCCTTTCACTGTAGGAATGAGTCATGCAGTGCAAAGTGAAGCAGTGCCTTTATGATATATAGGGGTTTTTTACATGCAGGTTACACATTTAATTTGCTATTTACTGAAGCCTCCAAACTTGGCAGTAGAGGGAGACTGCATGATTGCCAAAATAATCGGAGAGAATTAAGACTAGACAGTGTAGTAATGACAAAAGCCTCGGGAGAGATCACACAGATGTTTCCTGAGGCTAAGCAGAAACTATCTGCAAACCCAACTAGTAAACAATAAACTAACTAATGCAAGTCCCCATCCAACATGAAGTGGAATATTGAGTGACTCGATGTGTAAAATATCTCTCACCTGCTCACACGTAATCCTTGGGAGTCTGGAACATGTCAGTCTCCAATGGGCAAGGAGACAAACAAGATCTGTGATTTAATTAGGCCACAACTTTATTAACCTATTTCTTCAGGGAGCTCCCGGTGATCGCTCACATGGTGTAGACCATGATTCATTTTTTAATCGTTTCTGTCTGGTGAAGAGCTGTGTCAATGTTTCCCTCCCTCCTCCTCTTCACAGCCAAACTCCTCTGAGTAACCCCAAAGAGGACTGGGTGTGTGGGGGTGTCTTCTGTTACCAACTCCGTGCTGTACCCCTTTTCTTCCTAAGGACAATTTCAATCCCCCAGGGGAGTGCTTGCACAGGCAACAGGAAGGTATTACACAGTCATTCAGCTCCTTTTCCTTGACACCAGCTGAGTATGGAGACAATTAACAGTTTCCTTTACAGCATTTCCCATTGCGAAGGTAGACATTAATACCTTAAAAAAAAACATCCTCATATGGAATACAATATCTTTGGAAGGCTATTGAACATTCACATCACTCCTGCTGCCTTCTGGCTTTGTCACCACCTGAAAGGTAGGTCTGACAAATCCCAAAAAGTCCTCCATACACAGTCCCCATGTCAAATCCCAAATGAATCCTGTTTGCATGCAGAACAAACACTTCACAGGGCTTTTCCTGAGGGGGAATTAGCCCATCTGGTCTTGTGTTGGCCAACCAAGAATTGTTTTACCTTCGAGGTACTGCTGCAAATTTCCAGGGGAATTGCCTGTCCATTTGAATACCCACTGCAGAGTAGAACCAAACATTAGCTCTCATCATCATAATTTTTTATAGCAAGGCTACAGCCCCAGGCACACTCAGATAAAGACATGACAATCAACTTTTATGGCACTTGCAACTTTTGGGCCAAGTCCTCTGCAGGCAGAGCTCCAAAGACTTCAGAGTTACACCACCAGAGAATATGTTAATTGTCTGGCCAAGACCATAAAAAACCCCTCCTTGTTATTGTTGTTAGAAACCAAATGACAAGCAATTCATTACTGCACTGTAATTCACTGCAATTTATTGGTTGATTTGCTGTGAGGGATTTTAGCTACATACTAATACACATACTATAAAAAGAATGCAAATTCAGTAATGCAAGTCTAAATGAATGAGACATAACATTTTCTCACAGTTTGCAAGAAATTAACCTTTAACGTCTCTCCTATGCTTTGGGAACAGCACTTGGCCAAAAGCTCTTAGAGTAATAAAGCAGTGACCCATAGCAAAGAATAAATGTCAGAGTGAAATGATAACAGCAAGCCTATTTGCCAGAAAGTGGTAATTTATAAGATTTTAATTTGAGATCATCATGGGGGGTCAGCCTTATCAAATAATTCAAAATGTAGGTCACAATTATAGCCCTTGAAGTGTGGTTCTGCTCTGAAATGTGACTGCAAAAATGGCATGTTTATTATTTCTAAATGATTTCTTTATCAGATGCATTGAGTTTACAAGGAAAATGCTAATGGGAGAGATTTGCTTTTTGCTTTCTCCAATTTTTACATTTGTGTAGCTCACTGATTTCAGCAGTTATTTCTGATTTACATCCCCCTAAAAGGAAAATTAAACCACTCAGTTTCTCACCTTCCTGCTTAAAGTTCCACAGAGCCAAATTATGTCCTTCTTGTTCCCCGTGTCACCAAAAGCTTTCAACAAATTTGCACATTTCTAGGCTAACTAGAATGTAAAGGCCTCTAATTCTCTCAATAATAAGGAAAAAAAAAATACAGTCCACCTCTCACTTCAGGCAGATTCCTTGGGTGGTATCAGTCAGTGTGGCTCCATCAAAATCGATGGAGTTCTCCATCAAAAATCAATGGAGTTCACTCACGTACAGCTCTCTCTACAGCACTGTCCTTGGATTTGTTGGCTCTTCAAGTCTAACAGCAGAAGGAGAAAAGGCATTTAACAGGTTTTTAAATCACCCTGCCCGAATCAGTAACTGTGAAATGCTAACACCTGTCTGGAGCAGATCACTGGGGATGGCTGCAATCCAGCCTCTGCTTCAAAGCACCACACAGGGAAGATGGCCCAGGAAGAAGGAAAGAACCATCAAACACATTTCTTACCTTTTGTCACAACATTTTCCAACTCTGTGATCTCCCAATTCCAGGTGGATTTTGATATAATGCAGTATAATTGGTCATTACTCCCAGCCCTTCAGCCTATTTTCAGACATGCTAGGAACAGTTGTGAGCCCATTTCCAGAGAAATCAAATTAATTCCACTGAAGCAACAGAATGAAACAAGAGAAAAGTGAGTGAAGCCTGACTAAAGACAAGTGTGTTTGCTCCACCACTGCCTGGATGGAGACATGGATGTTTTTTATATGGAGGAGGGACTTTGCTGTCAATAGAACATACAGGGAGTCAATATTGCTGTTCTGTCTTGAGAACTTGTTTTGGCTTCTTTCTCCTTTAAATGAAAGTTATGAAGGCTGAAAAAGCCTGAACTCCTCTCTTTGCCAAAACAAGCTGAAAACATGGACAACAAAACCCATCAAGAACAATGGGCTGATTCTCCTTTCCATTACACAGCTTAGAGTCAATTAGAGTTTGAATATACAGGATTTAACACAATGTGAGAAGATGACATGAAACACAGTCTTAATTCAAAATAGGGCCACACTCTAATTTTGTCAAATCTCCAATTTTATTTAATAATTTTATTCCATAATTACATTTCTGCAGTAATTCTGTCCTTTGACATCCTTCTTCTGTCACAACTTTCTGTAAGCCAGCATATGCATTAAACTCAATATTGACATGCAAATGGATGATTAAACGTCTGCATGTGCCTGTCCTAGAAACTGCCATGGACTGAAAAACAAACCCAACCATTAGAACACAGATTCCATGGGATTGCTGGACTCACAATTTGAAGAAGTAAAACTCTGCTGTTAATTCAAAATACTTTAAAATCCACCTCATCTTCTCTAAGGTATATTCCCAAGAGAGGGAATAACTGGACACTTACATAGGCTGGTGACATACTTACATAGAACTGGTGACAACTGAACCCAAGGACACATAACATTAAATATAATACCTTCCATTATAAAACAAAGTAGGAGAAATGCAACAAATTATTCCTCACAGGCAATTTGTTGCTTAATGGCCTGAAGCAACACCAAGGGCTGTTAGAGCTGATAAGAGAATCCTTAACCACAGTAACAATCTATGCACTGGGATTAATGCCATCATAAAGTTCAAGCAATGGTTTATAACTCCAAATATTGGCAGAAGCAACCAATTTTCTGTCTCTTGGAAAGCAGAATATCTTACATTAAGTAAATCATAATTCAAAAGCAAGGAGGGTGGAGGAAAAGAAAAAACCCCTGCCCGCCAAATGAATAGATTTCACTGATTATAGCACGTGTGTTTGAAAATACATAATTATGAGTCAGGAAATAGAACATGAAGTAATGCACTGAGAACACCTTTCTGCTCCTTCCTCCAGGTTGAGGCACCATTCAGGCAGCATTTTAAGGCTGACACACTTGGTTTGGCAGACACAGGAGAATAAGCTGCTTTCAGGAGGCAAATGCCTGACAGGACATGCTCAATCACAAATGCACATGGAATGACTGGAGATCTTCCAAAAGCAGCTGATAATTTGTCTGATAGCCTACCAACAAATATAGTCTGAAAAACACATCCTCTGTAATGGTACCTATCTCTTCAAAGCTTCAATGGACAGACCAAAGCTCTTGAAAAGAAAGTATGAAAACCTGAAGAGTGACAGCGAGAGTCAAAACAAGTCCAAACTCAGTCCTAACAAAAACTGTGTACAGTTCAAAGCTTTTAAGAATCTCAGTTGAGGTGAAAAATCCCAGCATATGAAGTTATCTCATGACATTTTTAACATTCAACTTCTGATCCAGACTGGAGTAAACAGTCATCATTTCTTTACCCAAGTCACCACCACATTTGAGTTTCCAGATGGGTCTGGAGCAGATGTAAGTTCAGGAACAGCAAGGGCTGGATTTCTATCAGAATTTTTCTCTTAAAGGATCAATCCCAGGTTAACTGATATTAAAACTGCCTTTTAAGTTCTCCCACAGAGTAAAAACTCTGAAATGAAAGCACAATATGTTTCAGTGGACACATCTGAGTATTTTGTATCTTTGCTTGCACTGGAGAACAGTGCAGAGGGAGTTGGCAGTGGGGCACTGCCTCCTTGAGTGGTATCTGTACAGGACTGGGGCTTCTGTGTACTGCTGGGATACAAAAACCAAAAACTAACCTAACAAAACAAACAAGCAAAAAAGAAACCCACCCCAGTTTCTCCCCCTCCTTTGCTACTGTAAGTTAAAAAAGCTCCAAATAACAAACCCCACATTTTAAGTAGGAAGCTTTCAGAAAACAGTGGTTTTGGCACTTCAACACCTTGTGTATCATCTTGCCACCTTTAAGTGGCTACATTATTCTTGCAAACTAGCAGAGAGCGTGGCAATATTTATTATCATCTATATTTTCTGTACAGATCATCAAAGGACAGTGAGAAGTGTCCGTGTGCAGAGAGGGGGAAAGAGAAACGCAATTACTCCTGCTTGATCTGTTTATTCCACGAGTTGGACACAAGTCATTGCCATGACATTTTCATTTTCCCCGATACACAACTGGGTTCTAATCTCATTTGTGCTGGTGTAAATGCAGGAGGACCAGTGAGCTTCCCTCCCCCCATTTAAGGTTTGGGGGTAACAGCAGGAATCAGGCCTGTAACCCTTGATCATTAATTCTGGTTCACCTCTTGCATGTAACAGTAGCTGTCAAAAGGATTTTGGAAAACTGTCAATCTCTGGTAGGAGATAAAATCTTGATTAATAAAAATAATTTAAAGCTGAGTTTGTTCATTGGAAAGAGAGGTCATTGGCACTACAGTGTCAAGAAGCCAATATTTTTCAAACACATGGTATTCTTAGGGGAAATCAAAGCAAAGTCTGTACAGAGCCTCCTGCCAAGTGAGCTAACAACTCCATTTAACAAAACAAAATCATCCTGATGCTTAGAAGAACTCTTTCCTTAACAAACAAAAATCAAAGCAAAATGCAGACCAAAGTGAAATTACTTCCATGATCAAATCAGAACCTAAGGATCAAGCTGTGCATGTTGAGGGAAGGGGAGGGGGGATGGAGTTTGGCTTTTAACAAGCAAGAAGACTAATGGAAATGATCAGCAGTGAAAATTCGGTTATCTGAGCTTCTGTTCCACTGGTCTGGGATTTATCAAGAAGTTGCTTAACAGATTTGAGTCCACAGCTCAGCTCAAACTGAGAAAGCCAAGAGACAGACTCCATAGGAGTCGAGATGATCTTACTCAGCCAAAGACGTGGTGCAAGGGCTACAACAACCAGGTTACTTCACCTGCACGTGCAGATCTGCAAACCATTGCTGGGCTTGGGCCACTTTCATTCCTGACACCTTTCAGAAACCAACCCAACCCACAGAGGGCAATCCCATACAGGGCTGAGCTTGCCCTGTACTAAAGGGATGCTAAATCTGCTTTTCCACCTCTGAGTACTCATGCTTTTACAGCAGCACAGCGCACAGACAAGGTGGGGAAATATCCACCAGACAGTATATACATGGATGTACAACACTCCTTGTTGGTCTCTTTAGCTTGTGATAAATTAAACGGAGATACAGAGACTTTTTCTCCAAATTTTAATTTGGAGGAACTACACCAAGGCTCCAGCAGACGCAGAGCAGATCAGTGAGGGTCACCTCCAGCTAAGCTTAGAGTGCAGCTCTAGTATTCTGAATTCTCAGATCAAACCCCAAAATGCCTTTGCATCAAGTTTTCCTTACTGAAGTTACAAGAGGCTACGCCTAAGAAGGAAAAAAAAATAAAAGCCAGGCTCCATTCTGTGCTTCTCTGAACTGCGCTCCTACGGGTAGGAGGATGTGTCTATGTTGCAGATAACTAACTAGCTACATGACAATATGCATTGGAGATGAAACCAAAGCAAATGCCAGCATGATATATTGTGTCAGTAACATCAAAGGAGAAGGGGAGGGGAAGTGAGTGTGAAAATCAAACAGAGTACTTGGGAAAGAAAGCTAATTTTGAGTTTGATGTGCACGAGTGACACTCATTAAAAATTGACGAGTGCATGTGAGAGGATGCCACCTGGGATTATGCAACTGCTAATTAACATTTAACACCATTTTCTAACCTTATAAAATATTCTTAGCCTGCTGAAGGCTTGTTCATAACAAGCACAATGAAAAAAAAAACCTCCACCACCCAGCACCTAGCAACAGCAAATGGAATGGGGAAACTTTATGAACTTTTTAAAGCAACACAGGAGACACAAAGGGCTTAAAGGGACACAGCCAAGGGAGCACAGTCCATGGACAGATGAACACCTGTGTCTGTGCCCCCAGCAAAGGGACAAAGGAGCAAAGGGACATGGCACTGGTGGGTGAACGTGTGTCCTGGTGCAGACAGACCCCCAGTCCTGCTGGTTTCACAGCAGCACTGACCCTCCTGCCCACAGGATTCACTGGATTTTCTTAGAATTGTGTCATTGTTCAGGTCAGACAAGACCTCTCAGATCACCAAGTCCAGCTGTTAACCCAGCACTGCCAAGCCCACCACTAAACCATGTCCCTAAACGCCACATCTACAGCTCTTTTAAATACCTTCAGCACATATTAATTTAAAATTAATATAAAATCCAACATATATTAAGTATTTTCCAGCACAGCACTCACTTTCACCCTAAATGACACCCTCCTACTTACAGTAAGCCACAACGGAGGGTATTATGTGAGGTCTCTCACCCTTGAGATTTAGCATGAGCCTCGCAATAGCTGCTAATTTTCCCTCCAAAACCCATCTCCTGGATCCATGCCACGATTCAGCAGAGAAATCCTGGTTTTTAGTGCTTTTTGTAAAGGCGGTCAGAGGAAATATGGACTCCAAAGCACCAGCATCTGTTCTTGCTGTAAGTTCACACGGATTTAGGGTCCCAAAATAGTAATTTTGAGAAGCTGGGTAAGAAGTACTAGAGTAAAAAGGAGAATAACTGAAAAGAACAGGAGAAAGTGAAGGAGATAGCAAGAGAAAGTGGTGTGAAAGCAAGTGAGGTGATAACAAGACCTGAAACTGGTGGAATGGATCATCACCAGAGGCACATCTGCTGATTTAGCACAAAGTTTAAGGAGTCTGAGCACTTCAGAGCTTTAAAAAAACCCTAAACCAAAAGCAGCAAAATGTACAGATTACATTTGGGTTTGGCCATTTCTGCTGTGTGTTTACATTGTGCATTCCATAGTTTAAACAAAGAAAGGAGACCAGAGGGACAAACCCAAACAGATCTTGCCTTTCCAGGGCCCAACATGAGGCATCCCAGCAGATCTCCCTGCTCTAATGACAATATGGTTCTCTGCAGTTATGAGACATTTTTATAAACCCACAAGCCTTCCAGAATTTTATATGTCCCAGAAAATATATCCCTTTTAAAAGATAAACACCTAATGATGTATAAACTGTAACTTTATGATAAAAGATGGCCCCATAATATCTTTGATATGGCTCTAACTGCAGAATACTGACATATTTAGGTAATTTTAATTAATACATTGATATTCATACAGCAGGCCCAGGAGAATTTTTGTGTCTTTCTTGACATGCTTCCAGATGAACTTGCTAATTGAATGGTTAAATGCTTTCCACAGAGGCAGAACAGAGATTCTCCCTCTTCTCACTGAGAAAAGAGAATGGGATTAACTTCTACAAATAACTCTTCAGCATAATCAAAATCCTTTAAAACAGGGTAATACCTCCAGCACAGTTTGACCACGTTCCTTAAACATCACAGATACTAAAAGCTATTGATTCAATGTAATTTATCTACACCCAAAAAGATGTGACGTGGTGCCTTGCAGTTCTCTGTTATAATTAACAACGACTCTGGTCCTTCTATCCTGGGCAATGGACAAGAAGGAATCACACATTCAGGGAAGACTGAGCACAAAGAAAACAACAAAGTGCAAAAGAGAGGGGGGAAAAGGGGGCTTGATATATAAGCAGCAGAAATATTCCAGCTCCAGCAGAACAAACATGAAAGCCCAAGACAAGACAGTCGGGGGACCAGCAGCGTTAGATGCTGTCTCAGCAGACACGGTGCTGAAGCAAAGCAGGGAACTGGAGGAAAATTAATTTTTAAGCAAAAGGAGAGTTGTTTTCCCTTGCAGAATCTGAAGCAGTGCAATTCCAGATGTTCTGCTTGGGACTTCCACTTCCTGCCCCGTGGATTTTATGGGCAGTGCCAGGATTGGGGACAGCCCTGCAGCTACTGGAGCTGTACCCAGACTAGGAGACTGCTGCACATCCAAAATTAAAGTTATAACATATATAAACTGTACAGAAGATATATGTTCTAAATAGAAAATGAAAGGGATGTCAACACATAAAAGAAGAATTAAACCTCTGTAAATAAAAATATTTTCCTTTTTTTATGGGCCCCCTTCACAATCAACATTCATATTGATTTCTAAGTGTGCCTGTCCTCAAGTTTGGATTTACAAATCCCTAATATTCCACTGACTTTCTCCTTATGGATTGCAAAAGCTGCATGGAGAAAAAGGAGAGAATGAAGTTTAGATTAGTTTTTAAAGAATTACTTTTATCATTAAACACCATTGTTTCAAGAATTATAAAAGTATGGCCTTTTCTGAAATGGTCCCTGTTAAAATGTAAAAATATCCTTTCACACAAGGAGATACTTATTTTGCAGAAAACTCAGAAAGATAAAGCTTGCTGATTGCCATGAACAGTCATCTTCCCAGGGAAAGAGAAAAAAAAAAAAAGATCAAACACAGACTTCACAATCTGCCCAAAGCTTCTAACCCTGAAGCTAATAAAAGAAAAACAGTAAATCAGCTTTAAAAATATACTACCCAAAATATTATATTCCTAGAAAAGCACGTCTCTGAAAACTATTACACCTCAAATATGAGGTAAGGAAAAAAAAAAATAAAGACCCCCATCTTACATGCCAGAAGGAAATGGAGCAATCAAAAAAGAAACAGGCTGGAAAAGCCTGTTCAGAGGGATGGGCAGAGGGTTATTTTGATTGCCAGTAGGTAAATGAGGAAGGATGTGGATAAATGGCATGAAGGGATGTGATTTTATTTATTTTTTTCAAACTCTTGCTAGAGCATTGCAATACATGAACTTTGTGTTTCTATAGTAAAGTGGCATTGTAAGTTTTTTCTTATTTCTTTATTTTCTAAACATTTGAGTTCACAGAGCCCCTGAGAGTGAATTTTGGAGCTTACTTAGAGCAGGTAACTTTTGTTTAAGGTTACTGATCATGTAACAGATGCTTGTATTTGTCCATATTTCTTTTATTTATGTGTTTCTGCTGTCTGTACCCAGAGGCAAAACCAAAACCCAAAGACATGGAACGCATTTTCTGTAGCAAAGTGCTCATTCCTTGGTCCATCACATTTGTCAGCTGCTCCAAGGGGCACCAATCCAAGAAATATTAGAATAACTAATTCAGAAAGCTACACCTGTGCAGGCAAATATGAACACATACACAACCAGGAGACCAGAAAATTCACATTCATGGGAAAAAAAACCCCCTTTTGAATAACACTGGACAGGCATCACAGCCTCATACAGCTTCCTGCCAGCTTTTCCTTTGCTTTTTTTTAGAAATTTCCATTAGATTTTGGTAAATGGGAATTTGAGTAAATCGCTAGCTGTGCTTAATGAAAACTCACATGGATTTGTCCAGAAAACTTAAAATATGACATTTTGATACTGCAAGACTAAAATAAAGGTACTGTCATTATTGCAGGACACTTCTTGATGGGTTTCTTATATAAAAGCAACATTCTCAAAAGGAAAACTAATTGAGTTTTCTCTTCTTCATGAAGAAAACTTAGAGGAAAATAGGTACAGCATAAACAATGTGACACCCTTCCACCTCCTAAAATTACAGTAATACTGAAATCAAGATGTGATGAATTTATAAGTATTAGGTTGTGTAAAACTGAAAGAAACAAAGGGGTTTTTCCTATTTTTACAAGGAGGCTCCAGCCAATGAATCCAAGGTGCTTTCCACAAAAATACAAACCATCTCTGAAGCATCAGGGATAAATTTCGTTTTGTTTCCAGTCACTGTGCCTTAAAATCTCCCTCAAATTTACGGCTCATATGATGAAAAGGAGGGTGAGATTTTAAACCCTCTCTTCTTTCCCTCTTCACCAACAAAAGCAAAGTTTTGTATCTCCTAGTGCAGAAGGCTGTTAGTAGGTACAGTTCATTCAGCTTTTCATTGTCACAAACTTTGCTGGAAGCAGAAAAAGGCAGAATTGTTCTCTGCTTGCCACACAGGTTGTGTTTTGTGTGAGGAAAGAGCCCGTAGGAAGCACATGGATGCCCAGGGTCGAGGAGAACCACACAGCCCCTGAAACCAAGTATGGGTCGCCTTAGAGTTTGCTTACGAGGTCTTACCCACCCTTGATTTCTGGAGCCATGGGGGAACTTTGGGAATGCTGCTGAATCCCTGTGGAACCCTGCATGGGGTGAAGATGGTGAGTGTGACGTCTGCTCCGAGCCCTCGCGGATTGATTATAAAACAAAGGGGTTTTGGCCAAGAAACACATATGCCTGATCTTATGGCTTATATTTCCTGCACAACATTCTTCTTACATCATTTGTACTGTCTCTGTTGCACTTTGCTGGGACTAATAAACATTCCACACTTACTCTGCAATGTATTTGCTCCCTGTAAGACAGCCTACTTGCTATTAGCATGTAAACTGCACACTTGCCAGTCAGGCTACCCTCATCAATCTTGGCCAAGGCAGAAGAGCTTGTACCCTCTCACAAGATTTCTGGGATTGCACTTTTAAGTTATTCATCCATTTATTGGAAAGAAGAAGAAAAAAAAAAAATCTTGAAGATTTCATCTCAAGGCTTCAAAAATAGGACATATTAATGGAAAGAAAAAGGATCACTTGAGCTATTTTTAAACTCACATTTGAATTTTTTTCCCCCCAGAGGAATCAATTTTTGCGTTTCCCAGAAGAATATAGTGCAATTCCATCGCTGCTTTGAATTAAGAAAGCAGAATGAAGGAATTAAGATTTTTAAAATAACTATCAAAACCATGCCTTGGATTTCTGTTTGTGCTCTCGTTCAATAATGACTCGCCACTCACCCCCCGAGGAGCAGAATAAATTAAGCGTGTACCATGTTAACAAGCTTCTCATTCTGGGGCTGACTTCAATATCTCTGCGTGCCCCTGCACTGTGTGGAGAAGATGATCTCCTCCATGCCTCGAAAAACAGGGCTCTAACCTGCCCTGCAGGACAGGCTGTCTCTGCTGGGAAGGGCTTACAGTTGAAACCAGGTGAGGAAAGAGGGTCCTTGACGTGTCCCTGAGGATCACAGCCTGACCTGGTTCAGCATCTGGCTGGCTGATGACTGGGAAATCAGCACATCAGGAGCAAAGCAAGAATCAGAAAATAGCCTGGGCTGAAAAGGACATTCAAGACCAGCTCGTTCCAACCCTCCTGCCACGGGCAGGGACAGCTTCCACCAGCCCAGGTTGTTCCAAGCCCCATCCAACCTGGCCTTGGACACTTCCAGGGATGGGGCAGCCACAGCTTCTCTGGGCAACCTGTGCCAGGGCCTCACCACCCTCATAGGGAAGAATTTCTTCCCAATATCCCATCCAACCCTGCCCTCTCTCAGTTTGAAGCCATTACCCCTTGTCCTACCACTCCATCCCTTGTAAATAAAATCTCTCTCCATCTTGTGGGTTCCCTTCAGCTACTGTAAGGTCACCCTGAAGCTTCTCTTCTCCCACCTGAACAATCCCAGTTCTTTCAGTCTTTCCTCATAGGAGAGGTGCTCCATTCCTCTAATCTCTGTTCACACTCTTTTGGGATTTCCCAAGACAAAAATTGCATCTGGGCCACAGAATCCTAGCACTGCAGATGGGCACAAAATTTGTCTAGTTCTTCTGAACTCATTTGTACTTTTTGGGGGCTCCACATACTGTAAAACTGAGTTCTCTTATTTTATGTTGCTTGAAAAGGTAATTCACTTTCTTAAAAAAAGGCACATGGGCAGCTTTGTTTTGTAATAAGAAGAGAAAGGCAGAGAAAGATTATGAGCCTCACCCAAGACTGTACAGGAAAACCACCAAAATAATAAAAAGACCTTTTTAAATTTCACCTCTGGTATTTTAGAACCAATTCCTGAACTCCTCTGGAGGATTTGTGAATGAAGAATTTCAATATGTTCCCTCTGCCTGAATTAACATGAGACTTCATTAGACAGAAGTGAACCCGAAACCTGAAAGAATAGACCTCGAAGTGCAAAAACATTTACCATTTCAGAAGCTCTGTTCCTTAGCAGAGCTTCTTCCTTGCAAAGCTTTTCCAGATGATACTTCACAAACAAAGCATTGCTCAGAATGTGAACAAAAGCTTTCACTGGGGGGGGGGGGAACATCCCCATTATTTCATTCTGAAGAGTGGTGTTGTACAGCAATTACTTTGCATAAAATCTTTCATAATGAATTAAGAACCCCGAGTTAGTGCAGCAGCCAGGCTGACAGAGCAGGCAATCCATCACAGAAATGATTCATAAATTAAACCATCCCCAACTCAGGCCCTCACATATCACTGTGTAATAGCTCCTTAGGAGTCATTATGGGTATTCTGTCAATAATGCATAAACTTTATGACCCTTTTAACTCCCACCACCCCTCAGATTCAAACAGTAATGGCCCACACCTCCTTCCTCTCCCTCCAATTCCTGGGTGCTCTTTTCTCACCCCACAAAGTCAGTGAGAGTGGTGCCATTGATCTCCAGCAACACAAACTCTGCTTCCCTTCAAATTAATTCTTACAAACAAAGAAATTGAAACTCAGCACTGTTGCCAAGGCTGGAGCTGAATGCAGAGGACATGGAAAACCAAAGGAAAATAAGGATTAAATATCCATTTTGCTCATAGTGCCAGAGCTCTGAGCAAACCACCCACTGGTGTGATACACAACGTGCATTGAGGTGGGCTGGTTCAGTCAGTTTAACCGCTACTGATTTTGTTAATCTTTCTCAACTTTCTGCTTTCACATCACAGTTCCACTGATAAGAATTGAAAAAGCCAGGAGAGAAAGTCCCATTCCACGTGGCCAATGAGATTTGGTGGTTTTTTTGAAATATCCCACCATAGCTCCAGAGGGAAACAACGAACCATCAGCTAAACACCATCACTGCCAAGGTGAAAACAGCTGGAAGGCACCTCCTCAGCCTAAGGGATACAGGAAGCACTTCGGTGACCACCAGCTGCTTTTCAATTGAAGTGCTTTATATCAAGAAATCAGCAAAGGCATAATTTCAAATCTGAAGTATATTGGACAGGGAATATAATAAGTGACTGTGAAATTCTCAGTCTGATGTTTTACAGCCCTTGTTTGAAGAAAGTTGTTTTGCAGGTGGTTCTTTTGGTAGAAGAAATATGACGGACAAATTCACAAATGAATGTGTCACTACTAAACCAAAGCATAATGGTTTATACCTCTATTGAAGTATATTGGACAGGGTACAAGGAAACTGTTCTTCCTTTTAAAAAAACTTGAATAAGTTAAGCAACCTGTTTTGTTACATACAAGAAGCCATCCTGTAACTTGTTATGAAAACACTAAAGCAACGCTTGAAATACCACAGGGATTTTGCTTAGAAGGAAGATTTATGAAAAAAAAAATACAAAAATACAAAAACCTTTTTAGCACAACATATGTACAAGAGAATTTGTACTTCCTATAAAATCTCCAGGCCCAAACCCATCAGTTTGGAGGTCTACTTGAAGTAAATGCAAACTAGAACTCTGGGTTTATATTAGGATGCCCTTACCACGCAGCACAGTTTTAGTCCCTGCAACCTGCAGCTGCACAGCTCTAGTAGAGCAGGGTAAAGCACAGCCTGCCTCATTACTGCAGCTCCTGCAAGTCATTGCTATTCATCTTCCACCTTGCAGGGTTCACTCACGGATCAGTCACATCAATTACTGCTTTACGCTACGAGGCTCCGGCATCAGCTCACGTCCAAATTCAAAGGCTGCCAAGGTGCAGTCGTGACTTAAACATTATCATTTACTTTTCGCACACAACAAGGAAACCTATCATTGTGAAAAGGGGTAATCAGCCAAATGATCTTGTGCTCACTTCATTTAAAGATCTGCAGCTTGCTGTTCTAACAACACAGTGAAAGTGTTGGGGTGTTTTAGCAGTAAGTATTACCCATAGTTTACTGGAATTTTCCAGGAAACAAAAAGAAAACCATGCGAATGAGATGACGAGTACAAACTGCAAGGAACCACACATCCTGGGTTTCTTTCCAGTATTACTCTTCAGGATGGTTCAGATATTTCTCTTTCAGGGATTTTATGCATGGTAAGCAGTAATAGTAACCAGAAATATTTTTATTGCACCAACCCTCTGGATCCACCAGGATAAATCACTTCCTAGAGTAGTCACACCAAATACTTCATGTCAGTTTAAACCTCTGGATGCCTAAACCCATCCTTTACTTCGCTAGTAATTACTTTTGTAGAAAAAAAAAGAAATATTACCTGCTTGACAATTTAAGCCAGCACTGACACATTAATCTTTCTCTTCAGGTAGTGTCTCGGACTGAGCATCGCTCCCAACAGCAAAGCCCTGGCCTGGGGAGATGCAGGCAGGTGAGACATTCCCACACTGGGGAAGGTCACAGAAACTCCTACTTGCCTTGTTTTTAAGAGTTGTTAGATTTAGTAGAGTTATCTTTATATTTTTTTCCTAAAAAAGAATTCAGATGGAAGTTTATTTTCATTTTTTTCTCTGTTGTTTCCATACCTGAGCACCAGGAGCCTTGAACTCTCCCACAGCTGCTAATCATGTTTGTGCAGAGGCTGACCCTGAAGCTCAGTCTCTTCAGCACAAACACAAAAACATCTTTCTCAGGGTATCCAACATCCTGCAAACCATGACTTCCACTTGTAAGAATTCTGAGAACTGTGAATTTTTCAACTCCTTCCATTCCCAGTAAAAACCAACCAGGATTTCTGTTGCCGTGCAGGTGTCAAGCAGAAGCTGCCGCTGAACCGAAGAATGCACAAATGAGACAGTCACACTGACACAGTGTCAGTAGTGGATGCAACAGGGACACATCATCAAGTGCTGTAAACAGCACACAGTGAACCCTAACAAATGCAGCCAGGAGGATTTATAGGAGCTGAGTTTCCTCCCCACGTTACACAGGAATGTGACGGACAAGGACACGGTGTTGAGTTCAGCTCTCCCGCGCCACAGTTCAGGTGAATTTCTGTGCTCCCTAAGCCCCTGATTTTACACCTGATACACCTGCACAGGCACTGAAGCTGCTCCTACAGCACCAAGCTGGTGTCAGAATACATCTATAACTTTAGCAGGATAATAAATGGTAGGAGAAGCAGCCAAGCCAGGAAGGCACACATGCTGCAAGGGGAGCAAGTCTTGGGGGGAGTTTTTGTTGTTCTCTGTGGGTTTTTTAATATACAACTCCATGGACATGGAATCTGATTTGTATTTTATAGCCCCACAGCTCTATAATCCTGGCTGCTCTGTCACCTGCCACTCAGCAGGAACTGTTCCAGTTTTATGGTGGCACTGGCATCACGTGGCCTGACACAGCAAGGCTGAACATGGAAACTGCCCCTGTGCACTGATTTGTGTGAGGAGAAACAGCTTTATACAGTCAATATAATTTCAAGTGCATTTGGTGAAAAATTAGATCCACAATTCATCTGCACATTGAACTGAGTCTGCAGGAAACTTAGATCAAAAAGTTGTTCTGTATCTGAAACCCAAGGTAACCAACTGCACTGGGATGTGACCGCTTGACACACACACCCTACTTGAGCTCCTCAGAAGGAAGAAAATAAGTCTCTCAGAACAGGAATTTTCTCTTCCCTGAGTTTTTTTTTTGTATCCAGATGCACAACAAAATTTACTTGATCTCTCTGTAGTGTTTGCAGTGTTTCTTATTCAGATGAGAACACAAATTCAATCCACTGGCTTCACGTCTTCGCTTCTCACGGATTGACTTTTTTATACCCTTACCTGGCCTAGTTCCATTTATTAGGAACATATAAAAAATGATTGCCTTCTATAACTCTTCTTCAACAATGCCTCCAGCCTGAAGGCTTCATGAAGTTATAAGCAAAGATTTATATGTAATAAATTATTGAAAATGAAAAATATCTGTCTTCAACAAAAGTAGTATATCTCAGGCAACAATGACTTTTCTCGTGAAGGGGAAGATAAAAGTGTATTTAACAGGTATTCTGATACCATAAACTAGAACACAATATTTGCATGCTCAGATATATTACAGAAAAATACGCTAATTCAAATCTGACATTAAGAAACGACTTCCTGTTGTAAATTGGAATTCCAAATGAAACAATAAGCTGCACTAGACTTAGACAGCTACACAGTCCAGTTGGCAAAGGGAATCCACTTATAGATTTAATAAAAACCAAAGCCCCAAAACATATGCATATTACTGTTAAAGGAACAAAAGAAATACTAGAATGAGATTTCTTGCCTTTGTAGCTCACACCTTCTCCCAAATATCCCCTCATAATTTTCCTCTAGGAATCCTACACCCCCACCTCACCACTCAGTTCAAATGGTCACAGTTTTTGTACGGAGAAGCTACTGAGAGGACTAAAGCTTATTTTTCATGTGTAGCTTCACACTTTACTGTGTTGGGCCAAGACTCTTGGCTGAACTTGACCTAATTCATACATGATTTTAACGTGATTTTACGTACACAAACACATTAATAGATAATAAAGATATACTATTTAAATTCATTATACTAGAAAACAGCTCTTGAGATTCAAAGTCCAAAGATGGTTTTAAAGCAACTATCAAAGGTGCTTTTTATGTTTTTATTTCAAATGAGAATAAATCCACTTTCACTGTACTGGCAGTTGACTTTGTCTCCACAGTTTAGGATCAGATTCAACTAGTTTTAAATAGTTTAAACTATTCCTGTATTTAAAGTCACAGAACCTACAATGTCCATAAAACCATCCAAATAGAATTTATACCCCCATTACACAAATAACACATCAAGCATGGAAGCCAAAATGAGAATGGCCCTTTCCCAACAACAGAACTGAAATAATATTGAAATAATACAATATAAAAACCTCATGAGCAGTCCCTTCTAAATTGCAGTCTTAAAAACCTGTGCTATGGTTTCACTATAAAATGCTTCAGTCTATTATAGTGATTAAAAAAAACTTTCTAAAATGTTGTTTTCATTCTCAATCCACGGAAGGAAAATGACAGTGTAAGACAAAGGTTCTAAGATGGCTACAGCAGGATAATTCCAGTATTTAATTGCCTTAAAAACAAGAAGATAACAATCTTATTCCTGCTAAAGAGAAGGTTTCTACTTCTGTACCTGTGACAAGCAGTTTTTCCCTAACACAAGGTGAGAGTTAACATAAGGCTTGAATCCCAAACAGTGCAGGGATGTGAAACTTGCTGTGAAAGCTGATCCTTTGCCCTCTTCCCTCTGAAAAGTCCTCAGAGAACCGTAAAGAAACATTTTAAAAATGCAATGTAAATAACTCATCACCCCTTTATGAACACCAATAGGCACCTACCAGCAACTCATGTTAAATCCAAGGGAAGGCTGCTCCTCAGGAGGGTAACAGCAGCCATGAGCCACGTCCATGCACCTGGAGCTGATTCCAGCCATCTGGGCTACATTACTGGATTAATTTATGCAGGGAGATGGAAGTTTTAGTTTTGCACTGTCTGGGACATCAGCTTCATGGTTCAGTCCATTCTGTGGCAAATGAGAAACACACTCATACTTGGGAGGCTTCTTAGTAAGCTCCTCCAGACCAGAGCAGGGAAGTGTGTGGTGGCCAGGCAGGAGGACTCCATGTGTGTCCTGTACCCCTGGTCACTGATTTATAGAACAGGAAAGGGAAGAGAATGAAATGAAAAATACAATGGTACACCCTACACAAAAATAGGTGGCTTATTTGACACGGCTGGCCTACAGCAGCAGCAGATTTGATTTGGTTACCCAGATTGATCCAGTCGCCCACAATTCCCCTGAAATGGGCAATTCTGCATGATCCCAAAAGATCCCATTTTGTCCTAACTCAGCACACTTGCACAGTTCTAGGAATACATCAAAAGAACCAGGTTTTAGTTCAAAGTTTAGTTTAGTTTAGTAGAAGTTTAGTTTTCCCTTTCTAGCCTTCTGTACTGCTGACCAGGCTCCACACAAAATTCCCTGCAAATCAGATTTGCAGTTTCCATTTGAAAAGAGAAATTAAAACACAGAAACGACCACATTTTCCCCTACAAATGTACATTTTTTCAGAAAAAGAAGTATGATTCCCTCCTGCCAGTACTTTTGGGAGTGCTGAAATGCTGCATCTCTTTATAAATACAGTGCTCTAGGAGATGCCCAGGAGATTGCCCTATTCCCAGGAGAGCTTTAGGTTTATCTTGATCAGTTTATTGCCTTCCTCACATTGATTTTTGACAGCATAGCAATTTCATTTTGAATCTAAAGACCTTGACAATTTTTTTTTTTTTTCATGCTGAATTTATTACTGGCCATGAAGATCCTGCTGTCAGACCTCTGCCAAGAAGGATGGGTGGATTTGCTTAGCCCTGAGAAAAGCCCCATTTCCAGGAGATGATAGTCAGCAAACAGAGTCTATTTTAGTTTCTTCCATCAGCAGGTTGGACCATAAATACATGCAGGAAGTAGATGTGCAAGTAAGAAGGTGTCATCATTACATACTTATTCTGAGGATAGTGCCTGGCTTTAATACCTTCATAATCACAATTTACCATTTAGAAGTTGCCCCAAGCTATTGCCAATTTATAGCAGACACCCACACTGAGCAATAATGGCTTGTAGTGTGATGAAATAGATTTATTCTCAATATAAATATACTTACTGAAGCAGCTTTTCCTAAATCTTTATTTATAAGACACATCAGACAGCCCAATAAGTGAAAAGAAATATTTTTATGTATCAGTTTTCACTTCATTTCTTAGAAAGATTACAGAACATCATGGACACAAGGATCACACCAAAGCCTACATATTCTAATTTCAGAGAAAATAAAACACTCTGAACAAAAGTATCTCTACATAAATCCATGCAAATATCAATCTATATGCCCAGGTGTGGCTCTGAAATGCACCTCAGACTTCAAAAGGAATGGAGTCGAGTTGATGGACCCTATGGAGATATTTATCTGATCAAAGACTTTCCAATTACCCCCTCCCCCTTAAGATATTACTTTATAATGTACTTTAAAAAGCCCTGGCCCTTGGTATTCACCAAGCAGTACTGGATGGTGCTGAAATTAATAAATAATAGAGCCACTAGCAACACCCTATTGATTTTCTGCCGGATTTGTCTGTCTCCTCAGAATTTTAAGAACTGTTTAAACAGATATATCCATTATGTGTTGGAAGGAATTTTAAAACTCCCCAGTAGGGCTGTAGTTGATGACATATTGACAGTATCTCAGCCTGAAATAATTTTTGGACACTCTGCTTACATTGTCTGCAGATACAGAGCCAAAAACACCCAGTTGAAGGGCAAAGTGAAGGTCAAATGCCTAAAGCACTCACAAAAGCAGCTATATCTGAACACCATTGCTTCAACCCTTGGACATTAGTTTGTGAAGACAGAAGCAATTCCTGTTATCAACTGTACAAATAAAATTATTAAACCATCAGACTGTTTTTCCATCGAAAAGAATGCCCTAAGGACTGAGAATCTACCTCTGCTGCTAAAGAGCTGAGGAGTTCTTATCTTCATTTGCTAATATAAACAGAATACCTCCACTAATTCCCCAAAGCAGCTCCCAGCTCCTTTGCAAAGCGTTCCTTAAGTTCCTTCCCCGTGTTCCACTTCTATTGTGGCACAATTTAAGAGACCATTTAATGCATTAAAACCTGAAGGCTTCAGATTCTCCATTTGAAATGTAGGACACCAGAACATTGTCACCTTGCTAACAGAATGGGATGATGTAGTTTCACAGCCATTTACCAAACCCTTGGATACTAAGGGAATTTTTTTTTTTTTACATTTTAATGCACTAGTTTAATAGAAGAACATATAAGAATTTTGGTTCAACTTGGTCAGGAGGCTAAAACAAGAACATATTAATCAGCTGTGTAAATTCTCCTTCTTGCATTGATCTGATTTGCTGCTCCTTTGCTTGAGCAGGAGTGTTTCCCTCATAATGATCCAGATTAAGAAGTTTGATGTGCTGACCTTGAATATCAAATTAAGCTCCACGCTGCAAGCAAAGCATCCTATCTTCTCTAGTGGCTTATAAATTCATTAGACACTTTAGACAGAGTTTTAAAATTTGCTGACACTAAATTCATTCAATATGGAACAGAACTGTTAAGATTTATGAGGCAAATCTGCAGCTAAGTGAAACATGCAATCTCCAGGTGATTTCCACCAGGAATAGCTTCCATCTAGGCCTTGCCTTGTTTTTCAAACAATGCCCTCTCAAATTTCAGGCTCTTAATTATCTTCTCATTTTCCAGTCAGATGATCAATACCAAAGGACAGACAGCAGTCTGACAGCTGCTGGGACGAGCCTGAGCCAGGAAGGCGACAGCTCCAAAGACGGTGTTTTCTTGGAGCCGTATGGCTCGAGACAGTCGTGGTGCACACCCCACACGAGTTCAAAAGGAATAACTTCAGTGTAAAAGTTCACTCCCTGCTCTGTAGTGAAAATAATTTACTTCAGATGCCATGTTTTTGAAGCTGCTGGATCAGAATTTTAAATCCTTTTGCCATCTATATTCCCCAAGGGCACGAGAAGTGAATCAAGGCTCTTTTTTACTTTCATGAATTCTAGACTTTGACAAGAGTTCACAGAGGAAAAAAAATAACTTCTGAGCATCAGGCAAGCCCTGTGTGCCTGGTCTTTGCTTACCATGTTTTGTTTTCATTTTGGTAGGATATGTTTTGTTTGCATTTAAAAAGGGGCATTTGGTATCAAACACAAGTTATTACCTAAAAAGCAGCTCCACCAACAACGCCAATCTCATCTAACAAACAGGATAAAAGTCACAAAAGAAAGTTAATTCAGTCATTTGTAAAGATACCTAAAGGGCATATCAGGATATAAAGCCTGCTCACAACGGGAAGGAGGGATGAGGAGAGGGAGACATAAGGTAGAATTTATTATTGGAGTAATACTCTCACCAGACTAATTTATCCAATATAAGGAAAAGTGTGTGTCGCAAACCTTCACGCTGACAAGATTTAACTAAGCAGATACACTGCAGAGAAAGGGTCAATGTGAGGACACAGAGGCACCTAAAATACCCAGCAGCCTTCCCTAAATACTCAGCTGAAATTATTCTCTCTCATCTTCCACATGGTGTGCGACACAACAGTCTCCAGCCGTATGGCACCGAGGATGCTGATGTGCACTTCTGCTGCCATCCTGGCCAAGAACCCAGAGCAGCAGCAGCTGCCACAGGGATGTCTCTTCTTTCACATTGATCATTTTGCTAAATACTGAGGATCAGCGCAGCTGTACAGCTCACAGCTCCAGGGTGGAAGCAGCGTGGCTCATCCCAAGACTTTCTTGGAAGTCTGGTGTCAGTCTGCAAGTTAGTTTGGATAACAGGATCCAAAATCCAAGTGGCAGACAGGATGCTTAACCAGCTGATGCAACCTGGAACACAAAAATACTTGTGTGTGTGTGTGTGTGTAGTTTCATTTAGAGCCAATTCTGCCTCAAATAAATATATCAAAATGGAATACAAATACAAGTAAAAATTTGATACACTGATAGAAACCACTTACAAATAACTGGGACGGAAATGTTTATCTGGGAAGTGATTCAAGTTGGCCTGAGGAAAGAGTGGCATCAACAGAACTTGATATTACTGTTCAGTTGACTTCCCTGTTCTTACAGCTGTTGGAGGGGAAGCAGATATATCTGATGTCGACAGTAACTGCTGGAGCTGCAATTCCAACCAGGATGGCAAGGTGGAAATAGGGATCATACCTTGACCTTGTAAGTAAAGAAAATAGAGAGTGTAATTACAGTCCACAAGAATCCAGCATGCAAACAGGGAAGGACAGCAAGAGGGCTCTATCCCACATTCCAGCTGACATTTCTAAGATTTATTACAGAAATGAAGGTTTGGAAGAAGTGTTTCACAGCTAATGACACCAGAGGAGTGTGACCTTCACTAACCTGAGTAAAAGTGAACCTAAATAAAACAGCCAGTTAAAAGATGAGGTGAAAAATGTGGTGAGACCACCAGCCATTTCGAACCAGAAAGTGAAAAAAAAGCGAAAAGGAGAGGAAAGAACTTCACTCCTCCCTGAATGAGAGAAAAAACATAACCTAAGGTTTCTACCATAGGTAATCTCTCCCTGGGCAAATACAGTTGGCTTTAACATACAACACAGTCTGTCTTTTGCATTTTGGCCACTGCACATTTTATATAGTACAAAGAGTGTTTCACTAATACCACAAATCTGCTTTCTGAAGACAAGAAATCCCATATTGTGGTTTAGTTACATGTAAAAAGACAGTAAAACACACCATGAAAAGTTGTACCTTGTATCCAAGCACATTGTAAAAAAGCAACCAAGACTTTTCTCTGTGCTTTTTCAAAATATTTTGCACTTAATCTACAGCAGCATGTCTAATATTTTTGAATGAAATGTCACAGCAACCAAAAATACCATCTTCAAACATAATTTTATCCTTGTCCTCTACTGCCTTTTCTTCCCTTCTGTTTAATGTTATTGTGCTCACAGTTCATATTCCTGCCAACAACCACCTGCTTTTGTTCTAAAATAACATCACAGCATTTTGCTTGCTTTTGCCATGAAAGGCTGGACCAGATGATCCTTGAGGTTCCTTTCCAACCTTTTATTCTATGTTTCACCTCTCCCGTTGCTCCCCTTCCCAGATTTATTTATTAGACTTTATTCCCCAGTCACTGTCTAGTGCCCCACACGAGCTGATCAGTCACCTGTAGCTGTCCTGCTATGGCTTCCATTAGAATGAAGCCTCATTTAAGATTTTTGATTGAGATTAAAAAAAAAAAAAGAAAGCAGAGACTTGACACAACAAGTCTAAGATCTATAAATATTTTGTGCTCTGAAATGTGTTTTAACTAAATACATAAATTAACAAAAGTTTCCATCACAACAGTGAAGGTCCAGTCTACGGTTCAAATGAGCATTGCCTGCATAAGGGTCATAAAATAAAACAATTAATAGCTTTTTATGTCCCTCAAATCTTCATTTATTTGGATTTATGTCTGGTACTAAACCAGGAACCCAAAATCCAACAGGAAAAATTGAAGAAACCCTTAGAAAAACTAGAGATCTGCGTCCACTGCCAGATGGTTTAACAGCAACAAAAAAATATTTAATGACAGTAAGATCTGAAAGAACGATACAAATACTAGAACATAAGGTTTTTAAAGCAATTGCTTAACAAGTTTATGGGGGGATTAATAAGACACATCTGCTCATGCTAGCTGGAAATCCTGTCAGTGGCCCAGGAGCCTTCTTCCAGTCCTAGGTCTACATTATTTCACGAGAGTCTTTTAATATTTAATGCATTTAGTATCAATGCTGATCTCTGAGGCAGGGAAACACTAATCTTCCCATTTTACCAGGAAAACAGGGAGGTTGAGGGCCCTGTTGAGGGCTCATGGGGGAAGGAGAGTTCTGCTGACCCAGTGAGAATGTTCCATGTTGTGATCTCACGTGCCCCCAGTGCAGACTTTCCCAGGCTGCTGAATGTTTCCCTGTTGAAACTCTTCCTTTATTCTTTCACCTTCAGTGAAGTCTCAAATTCCACACCTTCCCTGGCTGCTGTTAGACATCTGCATACTGTGTGCATTCAGAATTATCCATCCTAAGTGTTAGAAACTCCAAGAACAGTTGGAGTTCTTTTAAGTTTTCCCAGGCCCTACAACCTCATTTCTGTCACTATTTACTTTGGCAAATACCAGCTGCTTGTTTTTCCCTTCTCCAAGTTAGCACATTTTCAACCCCCTTGCAAGCTCTGAGAGGGATGTTGTGTTCCTGTATAACATGATCCCATCAGTGCTGCTCTCACCCCACCAACCATCTTCCCCTATGTGGTTTAATCTTCTCTGCAATGAAATAATTACCAATTCTCCCACCTTTCCCAACATCAGTAAATCTCAGTCAGCCCTCATTAGTGTAACTCTCTTATCATAGTGCAAAATATGACTATCACAATTATTTCCTGAATCCTTCATGCTCTTATTAACAAGTCAGAAACAGATTCTGGACGGAGGACTTTTAAATACCGATATTTAATTTACAGTTTAGTGTTGCCAAATCAAGTTCTTTATCCACCCAAGTATATAGAGGCATATAAAATATATGGTATAAACTGGTTTCAAGTTTGTAAAGCTTTTAAGTCTGTAAAGAACAGGCTGCTCTGTTTCTGGTTTGGGGGGGAAGGGTAATCAACAAGAACATATTGTCATAAAAAAACCACAACCCCCCAAAAAAAGAAATAAAAGAAAACCAACAAGGACTATCTTGAAATATCCAGTTTTTAGCAGAGATCATCTTTCTATATGAATATCTGGATCTAAGGAATAAATTGTTCCCTGTGAGGGTGGGGAGGTCCTGGCACAGGTTGCCCAGAGGAGCTGTGGCTGCCCCTGGATCCCTGGAAGTGTCCAAGGCCAGGTGAGATGGGGCTTGGAGCAACCTGGTCCAGTGGAAGGTGTCCCCTCATCTCCTTGCTTCTCCAAAGCGACTCTCGTAAGGGGTTTTATTGGTGGAATCAGAATAATGCTAAATGTGGCAGAGATTCCATTTCCAAGCACAAACCTCAGAACAACTTATGTGACCATACAGACACCAGCATCTGTGGTCAAATCCACTTACTCCTGTCCCACCCCAAAGGAAGAGGATTTGATTAAAGGAAGCAACAGAGCGGCTTAAACTAAACTTTAATTCTAAGCTCTGAGTTAAGCAATCAGCCACTCAAAACCACAGAAAAATTAGCTGCAAAATTACCTAGTCCTCCAGCTGCCATGGACTCATAACCACCGTCCTGTTTTGCAGCCTGACTCCAGCAGTGAGCTTCACATCTGAGAAATTCATGTTCTGACAGTAAGGAATGTTAAAGCAAAGCAGCCCCGTTCCTCATGCCCAGGACACGCACCCCACTGCAGAGCTGTGGCAGAGCACAGAGAGAGGGGGGTTTTAAGAGCTGGTCCAATTGCACTGCCAGGTAGACCTGACTTTGCTAGGAAGGTTAAATCCCCCATTTAGTTTAGTACAAGTGCACAGGCTATTTTTATTTTCTTTAAAAGGTTAAAGAGGTCCTGTGAGGCAGCACTGTACTTCCATGAACTCCTGACTGCCCATGTCAGAGATCCTGCACAGGTTAATGAGAACCATGAATCCAACATTCCTGCACAGCACAGCCCCAGCTGTCTTCAATGGATTTGTCCAGCACAGCCAGAGCAGACCCCAAAAAGCCATCAAAATTTCAGCTGCAAGTTCAGTTCTGACCAGAAATAAACTTCTGTTCATCCCTAATTCATTTTAATCCACGGACTAGATTTCAGGGTGCCCAGGCACACTTTAAGTGCAACAAATATGATGTTGGCTTTCTTTCTCCTGAAGGAAAGAAAAGTCTGATAAAGGAGGGAAAAAAAATCAATTTTTGTTATGAGGCAACTTTAAGTTAATTTAACAATATTTCAGGATGACTGCACAGGGATTATCAGACTGTCAACTACACAAGTTACAATCCTTTACAGTCTCATGCTGCACTTTGGTATCTGCTCATGGTTTTTGTCTCCTAAAATTAGTTTGGAGGCCTTGCTTGCACATGATTATTTTTTCTCTGTTTGTCATGATTTTACTTGAAAAATTATCCCCTAAATGCTTCTAAGAAGGATCAGTGTTTCCCATAAAATCAGAAGGTGTTTTGTGGTATGGTGGTTATTTTAATTTTCTTTTATGACCTAAAGTTCCATTTCTAGGAATTAATTAATTCAGCAACAGAATTTTATAGTTCTCCTGGAGGAAGGAGGGTTCCTGGAAGCTCTCTGTCCTGCAGAAGACAGAAATGCCTTCATGCCCCCTTTGTGCTGCTTCACTGCATCTCCAGCTACTCTTACCTCCAGCTCAGGAGTGTTTTATTTAGAATGGTGAGTAATGCAGAGCTCAGTCACCATATCTGCCTTTCTCTCTTTTAGAATCATGGATGATGCCACAAAGAAAATGAACTTGAAAGAAGATGGTCCCATATGCAATAAAAGAGTTTATGTTTGAGGATATTAATTTCTTCTTACATTAGTGACAAAAAGGGTAAAAAGAAAAATCTGCCACAATCAGCAATGGAGAGCTGGGAGAAGAGTCTAATCTGAATCCTCAAGGGAAATTTAGCTAGACAAATTAAAGATCCCAGTTTAGATCTTAGCTGGTAAAAACACCATAAAAGGGCAATGAGAATCAAGTCTGGGGTTTAAAGGTGCCCAAAGCCTACGACTATCCTTTTATGTCCAAGGTTTGGCTTTTGTTCAGTACAGGACCAGACACGATCTCTGCTCACCACACTACATTTAAAAGCAATTTCTGCCTCGTCCTGTGCTTGCCCATTTAACTGCTGATCAGATCTGATATAACTAAGCTTTAAAAACTAAGGCCACTGTTGGGTTATTTGTCTGCACCAAGTCTTCGAGCTCCTATGGTAAACTTTTGCTTTGCTTTGTTTCATTTTAGATGGTGAAATGATCACAGAATCCCAGAATCGTTTAGGTTGGAAAAGACCTCTGAGATCATCGAGTCCAGCCTTTGACCAAACACCACCTTGTCCCCCAGCCCAGAGCACTGAGTGCCACGTCCAGTCCTTCTTTGGACACCTCCAGGAATGGGGACTCCACCACCTCCCTGGGCAGTACCAATGTTTGACAACTGTTCCAATGAAGAAATTCCTCCTGATGTCCAACCTGAACCTCTCCTGGCACAGCTTGACGTTGTTTCTTTTGTCCTGTCCCTTGTTCCCTGGGAGCAGAGCCTGACACCACCCCCCAGCTCCCCTTCTCCTGTCAGGGAGTTGCAGAGCCAGAAGGTTCCCCCTGAGCCTCCTTTTCTCCAGGCTGAGTCCCCCCAGCTCCCTCAGCTGCTCCTCAAAGCATTTACTCTCCAGACCCTTCCCCAGCTCTGGTGCCTGTCTCTGGACTCGCTCCAGCACCTCAACTTCCCTCTTGAATTGAGGGAGCCAAAACTGGACACTGGACACCACAGACGAGCAGGAAGACTTGAAGACCTGGCAACAATCATGCACCAGGACAAGGGGAAAGCCACTAAACATGCAACAACAGTTCCAAAAGTTATTCTTCTCAGAAGGGATTTTTTTTCCAGTCATTTTTAACTTCCTACTCCACAGTCCTGACAACTTCAAGCACTTAAAGAGTCTCTCAGAAGAGAGATTTCAGAAGTACCACTGGAATTGTACTTTATCAGGATAATACTTTCAGACCTGTCAACAGCCCCCTTGCACACTACTTCAAGGCTAACTATTCTTTGGAATTTGCTCACAGATTGGTAGAAGAGGTGGCATTTGCTTGGGAGGTTTGTGGCCCATCCCCAGGAAACGTTACAGGAATTACTTCAGAACACACAAATGGATGTGAAACCAAGGAGAGAGTGCACACAAAAATGACACTGTTTAATTTTGGGTCAGTAAAAAATTAAGATAGGTTTTAAAATGAAAGAATTCAGGTTTTAAATCTTCCTATCATGATGAAAGAAGAGATTTCCATCTAAGTAATTCAGGAGCACGATGCAAGTTGTTTTACATATTGATGCCACTTTAAGCCTATTTATCATAAAATCCTCAATTTTCAGGGAGCAGTTATAAGTGCTGTTGTCCCCAAACTTTTACAGATTTTATGTCCCATAGCATAGGCTCAGTTCACTGCTATAACACCATCAAGGGCCTGAGGAACTTGCCAGGAGCCATTGCAGAGAAGTACCCAGGAGCCAGAAGCTGGGCAGAAGGATTAGCCACAGCCAATTGAGCTAATTGAGCATGTTTCACTTATCCTGGTACTTAAGAGCCAGAGATTCCAAGTGTGCTGGTGGAATAAAAGAACATCTGCCTGATAACATCCATTTCGTGTGAGTTACAAGTTTTAGAGAGCAATTACACAGCGTTTTTGTTTCAAATCCAAATCAGATGTTTAAACCATTCTGTGATTGCACAATTATCTTGTTTTATGAGGCAACCCAAACATCATTTAATGAGGTTCGAGTACCACTGCGTATTTTCAATTTATTAACAAAAATACAGAAGCCAAGACCCCAAACATGGCAGGGAGAAGCAATGGAAAAGGATAACAAGGCAGTGGTGAAAACAACCTTGTTGGGAAAACATCACTCCCCCACCTTAATGGGAGCAGAGATGCTCCCAGATGTCCTGCTTTGTTATTGCAGGATTATTAAACATGCAGTAGCTGCTGATGAAGCAGAGGCACAAAGGGAAGCCAAGGCAGCTCATTCCAGCTTTCCCATAACTCTCACCTGCTGAGGACATGGGGAGGGGCAGAAGAGCCCATTCCCACAGGATAACACAAATCCAAGCACCAGGAGAAGCTGCTGCACTAAAAGCTCCCCTTGATTTTTGGTCCTGTCTGGACCTGTCACCTGCAAGTCTGGTCAAGCAATGCAGCAAGTTATGAATGCATCTGAATGATTCTGTGAACTCTTTCTCACAGAAAGTCAGAGGACTAGAGACACAAATATATCATCCCTTTATCTGGGTACTCAGAGACTTCCCATGACCTGAGGGGAGAGCTAGGAAAGGATTTCAGCAGGACTGGGGTACCTGAGTTACTTGGGGAACTGCAGCACAGCCCAGGGTTTTCTCACTCGGACTTTATCCAAACGCAAAATTGGGAAGGAGAATAAGCCAGATGCTGCCTTGGAGAGGATAGAGGCTGAGTAGATATAAACATAATTCTGTTACTCAGGAATTAATTCTCACAAAAACATACTTCTGCCACATTGAAATTGCTATAGTCAGCTTCCAAACCCACAAAACCCATTCCAAGAGTACTCAGTACAATTACACCCTAAAAAAAAAAAAAAGCTTTGATTTATCACATCTCATTTGTAAAACCTCCTTCTACAGTCGAAAGCTAATTCAGTGTTTTTTAACAGAAGACTTCCAATGTTACTGTACTGAATTAAGAAACAACACTGACAAGTCAAGGCCAGCTCTCAATCCTAAAGCAGTGTTGTTGAGCAGGGACAACAAACAAGACTTTAAATGCTCACATGAACCTTCCTGTTTTCACTCCAGGAGCACAAACACACTCCATGCAGGAACAATCAGTCATGACCTTCCCCTGAAGAACAAGAAGGGTTCCATATTTCCATTTTTAAGGTGAATCTCATCATACCCCTCTAGGCTTTAGCAAGATATTTTCGGACTAGGCTTTTCCTTAGGAGGTCATGAAATACATAATGGTTGGTGTGTAACTCGCACTCTCAGCAACCAACTGCTCAGGGCAGGTTTTAGTCCTCCATCCCTGCTTGGGCTTGTCTTTCCTTCTCCTGATTCCCAACAACTGGCAAAGCAAAACTGAAAAACTCCACCAAATCAGGCTCTCTTGCAGCAACAGAGCAGGAGAAGCCGGGAGCAGGGGGCAGTGGGTCTGACTGAACACTGCACTGCAAAAACCTTGGCAGTGTAGAAGGATCACCACAAAATCTGGCCAC
Organism: Pachyramphus minor; assembly: GCA_013397135.1. NCBI lineage: Eukaryota > Metazoa > Chordata > Aves > Passeriformes > Tyrannidae > Pachyramphus > Pachyramphus minor. The sequence goes on along the minus strand of VYXB01001760.1, from coordinate 8,410 downwards.
AGTCTGCCTAATTCCTTGAGGGCACATGGTGGGAGCCAAGCAGGGCTGCAGCCTGAAAAATGTGGCAGAAATTGAGGACTGCAGACATAAGACATTTAGAGAACAATGACAACCTCAAACCTCATACATAATTATAACCAAAAATAGCTGCTTCCTAATTTTTCTGCCACTAATACTTTTAGTAAAGAGCCATTACTCTATTCAGTTTTATAGAGGAAAGGAAATGTTTATGGAAGTGAAATAATTTAATCATTCATCCACATTTAAGAGATTTGATGTCCAAGGAACACAGAAAACAGTGAAATATGTACTGCTTTTATTTTTGTTACACCATTGAGTAATTTTCATGAGCAGAACACTCAGGTCTCATTTCCTTTCTGCAAGGTTTAAAAGATGTATAGCACAGAAAATAATCCAGCATCAATAGAAGGACAGACCAGAGGAATGAAAGGTCTCCCCGGAGCTTAACTTCTAACACTGATTTTCTGGACTTTCAGTAGAGGTTACATAAGTCTACATAATTTGCAAACTCATTTCCTCCTGAGTCATCTTTTATTTACCTTTTTTCCCCTTGCTGACTTACAGAACTAGCTTTGTGACTAAACAATTTTGGTAAGCCTTGCAATCAACAGGATTAAACAGTGTGTGTTGGGTGAACTACAGACAGAATTCATTTGTCAGATCCCCAGTGCCCTGACTTTAATCAGGGGTAATAAAGCCAGCAGTATTGCTAATCCAATCAGCAAGTCCAATGAAAAAATAAATTTGTTACTGCAGTTCAAAAACTGCCCTTTCACTGTGCAAAGCAAAAGCGGAATGAAAATCTCTCCCTTTTTCTCCCTCACTCCAAAGGTCCCTAATGAACAGAAGAGGGAGGAGGCAGAGGAGTTGCATATCAAAGCCCAGTTGTCCCTTGAAATCCAACTTTAATTATTAATACATGTGACGTGCTGAGCAAAGGCAACACATTTGAGGTCCTGCAAGCTTACACTGCAAAATGGGATGTTGCAAAGCTGCATCACTCAAAGCCAAGGAGACTGCCTTTTCAAGGAATTTCTCCTAATGAATTGTTGACCTGAATATGGTGGGGTTTTTCCTGCTCTGCTCTGAAAAAAATTATTTCAAAACTTAAGCGATTTCTTTTCCCAGGAAATTGTTCTCTGTGAGCAGCTGCTTCTTTAATTCCGTTTGCAGAGGGGCAAAGTGCAGCTCAGAGCACCAGGAACCACAGAAGGGTTGCAAGGACCGAGCAGGTCACGATGATTAATGGGCTCTTGCTGACTCTGCTGGCTCAGAACGATGCCAGGAGCTTCTCCAGCTCACCTTCAGTGGATATGGATGGCAGCACTTCTTTGGAGTGAAGCAAAAGCCAAGGAGTGTGCATGTTACCCCTCCAGCTCCCCCACACTGCTCCAGGGATTGTCATGGAAGCACAGGGTGGTTTGGGTTGGAAGGGACTTTAAAGCTCATCTCATTCCAACCACCTGCCACGGGCAGGGACACCTTCCACTAGGACCAGGCTGTCACTATTTTTGGAAAAGCTGTGATTAATATTTCAGTTACTGATGATATGTTTGTTCCAATCACTGGATTTAGCAGGTTGAGGACTAAAGTTCCCTCCTGGTGGGGACAAACCCCAGATTTTATAAGATTCTGTGCTTTTCACAAGCACTGAAAAATCCCATCTTCTTAATGCACTGAAAAATCCCTTGTCTTCTCTTTGTGTCCATCAATTTTTAAAATTATAGACTCTAGCAAGTTTTAAAATTATAGACTCCAAGGCTGAGAATGGACAATTCTTTAAAAATTTATTATTTAGCCCTTACTAAAATTTCCCTCCAAAGAAAAAGTTGGGGTTTTTTTAAGTACTTTTAAAAACAGGATATCAGCTTCACAGGCAGATCTTAATGAGAGCAAGGACTAAAATAATAAACATCTTATATGTTATAACTTTATGCCAGATTTTTTCCAAGACAACCACAGCAGAGAAAGAGCACCATGGATCTCACCCACCTTATGCCACGTGTTCCTGCCTACATCTGACTATTATCTTTGGAAATCTAAACTAAAACAACATTCCTGTGGCTTTTGCAAGACCAGAAAGAAAATCCAGTTAATGCCAGTCTCTGTCAAAGAGGGAGTTTCTCTTGAAGCTGCTCCTATTTCTTATGGTCACAGCACCCAAACTTTCTTCCTCTGACTGATATTACTTCAGTGGTAAAAAAACTCTTAAGTAACAGAATTAAGAGATGTAACATAATTCTGGTCAAATTTGAGATGCTTCAATATACTTGTAGGAACATTTGTCACTGTGTTAGAGAGCTTGGTTTTCTTCCCCATCAGGCCCCAATTCTCCAAGCTTTTCAAAAAATGAAATGGATGTTTGTCTTTCAGCATCACTTGCTGCTTGTGAGGGTTCCACAGATACGGGAACTCTTTTCGTCTCCATCAATTTTTAAAATTATAGACTCCAAGAATGTGGCTGAGAATGGACAATTCTTTAAAAATTCAGTATTTAAGCCTTAATAAAATTTCCCTTCAAAGAACAAGTATTTAATTTTTTTTAAAACTCATTTTAAAAAACAACATGTCAAAAGTAACATGGGTAAGGAGCAAACCCCCATCTCACTGCAACATTAGATCCAGACTGTCCTAAGATCCATCCTGTGACCCAGACTCTGACAAGGTGCAGAGCACTAATGAGTGCAGAGCAATGGTAAGATGAGTTTGCATTAGTGACAAGATGGCAATGCCTTCTTGAGGGTTTTTTTATTAGAAGCTACATTCTCACCTATATCATTGTTACTCTGCCTGGATAGGTTGTTCCAGACAACAAAGCAGCTGTTGTAAAATAACCAGTGCTAATACTTTAATTATAGCCACATCATCATTAACTTGTGCTCTCTCAATCTGTTGCCTCCACCTGCTATTGTTAAGTTTATATTTATCTTATTAATAATACCTGGGAAATAAATTATCTTCCTGTTGTGTAGCTTTCTGTTGCTCAGCAAAACAGGGGCCCAAGAATGATCAGGACTGTCCTACACTACCAAAAGAGGAGAATAAAATTTTTAAAGTTCCCTTTCAGTTTTCTCTAATGCCACTGGTATGTGATGCAATGACTGAGGAACTCCAGCCAGGAGGTTAATGCACTTTCATAAGGAGAGAAGCAAAAAAGCTCATAAACACTTCATAAAGCCCACAGGCACTGATGAAAAGCAGAATATACATCAAACATAAAACATTATTCAGGGTGGCAACCTCTTAGCAGGTAGGCACTGCCTATTTGAACAGATATTTTTTTTGTAGCGATGTTGGGTTAATGAAGTAACTTTTGCTAGTTTTTCAAAGAAAAATCACTGTCTCTACATTCCCTCTTATTATCAGAGCCTGTTGATCACTGAAGTGGAAGCTCTTTTGGTCCTCTGAGTCACAGCAGGAAGCCAACCCACAGCCACGAGTTGATTGAAAGTCTGAGATACGGACTTGGGATCAGCTCCTAAGCAAAGGTTTAGTTTTAGAAACAGTGACACACTGTCTACAGCTGAAAAAAAAAATGGTTGTCACACATGACAACCCCAACACAAGTCTCTGACACCTCACCTGTGAGCTTACTCAGAAAAACAGGGAATAGCAACAAAAGTTTCTGAAATTCTCTCCAGACAACAAAATTACTTCAGATTTTCCCCAGACAACAAAAAGACTTCAATTAATCTTTGCTCTGATAGACTGTTTCAGGGCACATTTGTAAATGGCCTGGGGAACCATAATTAAGCAGTTAACTTGATGAACAGCTGCACTTTTTTGAAAGCAGTCATTAAAAGTAAGGGCAGAGTTACCTGCCTCATTGTTTAACAAGATCTATTAGAATAAAAACATGAAATAGCAACCCTGGAGGAGAAATCATTCTTCAGAAAATATTGGATGGTTACATTTGGTTTCCCCACAGAGTTTCTTCCTAGGCTCCAGATTTCTTTGGGAGGAAGGCAGCATCTCATTACTGCTCTTGCTCTTTTCAAAGAACAATGCTTGTGATTTATCTAAAGAGAAGACACTGCAAGGAAGTGGATGACCTCTAAATACTTTTTGGATATAAAAATTCAGAAGAGATACATATGGGTCACAGCTTCCTGGAATTCTCAATTAAAATAATATTACCCAAAGTATTAAGATGTCACACAGCCACAATAGAGGTGTGTTATTCACAAAACATTTTATCTTGAGTGTTTTTCTAATGCTAATTTATGGTGACTCAGAATTTTATTCACTTATAAAAACTATACATGCATTAACACAAAAGCTTTTCATGCTGTCAGGGTTCAACAACAACAAAAAAACCCAACCTGGGATGCTTCAGTTCTGAAAAGAGTTGGCTGCAATACACAAAGATATATTTAGTTTCTTTAAAGCCAATTGGTTTATCAAGCTGCTATAGAACAGATTAAAGAAAAATGTCTGAAGGTACAGCTCGTCCTTATTAAGTATCATGAAAAATTCTATTTATTTTTATATGAACTTGGTTAGGGGTTAATGGGAAGACTCTACTGACTTTCACTCATGATGGTACCAGGATGTTCCTTAGGGCACATCAAAAGGAAGTGCAAGAGAAGCATCATCATTATTATTTTTTCTTTAACTCTCAGTTCCTTTGTATAACAGAGTCAACTTCAGTGGCATCTGAAGTCTCTTCTAATATACAGAAAGAAATTAATTCAGTAAAAGAAAAATAATCAGACAAGAGGTCAGCTTTCTCACTAAAGGGACAACTAGTGCCTTATCTATTCCCAAAGTAGCAGTGGAGAGACTTGAGAGCATTTGGATCCAACTGAAGACAGAAGGAGTAAAGAAAGCCTGACTTGGACACACGTTGCAGATTTGTTTCAATCTATGGTGCCAACAGCCTGAAGGGGGAGAAACTGTATTTTGCCTTTGGCCAGGGCTGGTTTAAGGTCTCATTTATGCCCCATGGAAGTTCACTCAAACCAAAGCACTTGGACTAAACACTTGAGTATTTACCACTGTCATACACCCAGTAAAAGAAACCATTTTTCCAGAACTGAGAAAAACAGTTTGCCCAGAGAAATTGTGGAGTCTCCCTCACTGGAGATATTCCAGACCCACTGGGATGCAATCCTGTGCTTTGTGCTCTGGGATGAGCCTGTTGGAGCAGGGAGGCTGGACCAGATGATCCACTGTGTCCCCTCCCAGCCTGAGCCATTCTGTGACTCAGCTTTGGAAGAATGTGACCAACATTTTACAGCCCAAAAGTCTTTTCTTAGTTGTCAAGCTCACACACCTTATATTTCTCACATTATTTAGGTAGCCAGTATTTCTGAAAATCCAAGCTCTAGGAGCAACCTGCCCTTCAGGAAGGTGAGCAGGTTACCAGCAAAACAGATACCTCTTGATGGAAAGGCTTAAACCCCACATAAACTGGCATATGGGATTTACAAAAATAACTAAAGATAGGGAAAGTTGGCTTAATTATTGCTATTTTCACAAAGTCATACATCCACAAACACTGTGCCTCAGTTTCTCTACTACATCACAAAGTTTACATGGTAAACTCAGAGATGAGGTGATAAGAGTGTCATTTAAAAAAAACCATGAGTATATTGATGCCTATAACTCAGCCCCGAGAAAGAAGAGGCAGACAAAACCAATTTGGCACTTGGCCCTGCAATTTCAGTGCCTCTGCGGCACTTTGGATTAACTGAGGAGCTGCAGCAGATGAAGCTGCATTCTGTACTTCCCTCACACTGCAGCTTTTAGTGGGAACAGCAAAAAATATCCTCTAAGCTCTAACCTTGTGTGAGCACGGAAGGTTAAACAGGCAAAAATCAGGCCACATAATGAGAGACTGAAGAAAGGGAAGAGAAACCTTCCTGGGCAAAGTGCTTTCTGCTTCTGGAGCAGATAACCAGTCAAAGATCACACAATATGCCCCCAGAAGATAAAGTTTCTGGTGCCTGTTCAATGCAAAGGCTTCTGCTTGTTCAGCACAGTATTTTTTTTTTTTTTGTATTTGTTTCCCTTAGACCTTGGTGATCTTTCCTGCATTCAATTGCTCGGCTCTATTTCTCATCATGCTGTGTGTTACAAAAGCAACTATTCAGGACTTGGAGGTGCAGAAACTCCTTATCTTGAATTTTAAGGACAGATTACAGTGACCTCACTCACAGTGGAAAATGTTTTATACAAAGTGTTTGCACCACCGAAGTCCCTGAGAACACCAGTGCCACAGAATACAGCACAATAGGAGCAGAGATATCACAAAGCATCAAAATGTTTTCTTGGCACTTCATGCTGGCAGATAAATACACCGACACAGTGCAAAACCTAATTGATACTGGAAGTCTTTGATATTTATTACCTAAGAAAATTTACATAATAAAATCCATACCTGCACCAGAAGAGTAGAACAAGCTTCATTTGCAAAAATCTGCTTGAATTAACTATTTTTGCAATATTTCTTTCTGCCTGGATTGGAAGCTCTTGCAATATTCTGACTAAACCCAAAGGGGAAGGTAGACTTTTCTTGCCTTGGAATACATTGAGATGCCAAACCACAGGGATTACTTTGGCTCTAGAAAACCAAGACTTCTAAATTTCCGTTCCTGGCAAGAATTACAAAAAGTAAATCAACCTCTAAGGGGGAAAAGTAAATACGATGTCATTTCCCAAGAAAACAAAAATGTAGGAGATCATCTGTCATATATCAGAAAAGTGAAGCTGAGCAGAGTTGAGCATCCATGGGCACAGGGAGACTCACAAACCTGTCCATCTCACAGATGGGGCTGAGCTGGAGACTGCCAGCCCTGACAAGGTCAGGCTGGCAGCAGTCCCGTGACAATGGGACCACAGTCCAGGCAAGCGTGCCATGAACAGGCTGCCAAACAAAACTCACACTCTGACCCACAAATTGTGCCCATCAGTGTTTTGCAGGTGAAAAACAGAATCACAGAAATTCTGCACTGACTTTGACTTGCTCAGGCTTTATTCAAGTTTGTCTGCAGATTGTTTCCTCATCGCTTCGCACTGAATCACAGGCTACCACAGCTCATTACGCTTAAGATGAATTTCTAAAGACTGTACAGGTGCAGTGCACCTCACCTGCCCCTTAAATCCCACCAGCTCCCTCACAGATACTCCTCTGAATGCCAACAGCAACCAGGGCCCTCACCAACCCCACAAAGCAAACCCAACAAAGGTTTCAGATGAGCAGAGCGAGCCAAGAGAGCCCCAGGATTCCTGGCACCCAACAACAGTGACAGAAAAGCTCTGTAGGCTACCTTTTAACTAAAACCATCTATGAAGGCTTGTATTTTTTCCACAGCATTTCTTTTCATTCCACTGGTTGTGGTTTCCAACTTCAAAAATCATCTTAAGTAAAATTACTGCATGTGTGTGATCCAAGAATTTTTTTTATTCCATATCACTGAATCTTACAGAGATAGCACTGAATATGCTTATTATTTCCAGAGATTAACTTTTTTATTCAATCCTTATTAAGGAGGTTAACGTAAGCATGCCTTAAAATAACACAAAAAAGTTTATTTTATTCAAACATTGTGCTGGAATTCTGGGATTAGCTTTATCATTTACACTTCTCTGTATCCTCTAAGTGGGATCGTATGTAACTGCACAACCACGAATTTCTTATTTTTCCAGAAGTATCAGTTGTTCAATACCACATCTCATGTCTTCACACATGCCATTCATTTGAATCAATTGGTTTTTTGTATGACATAAGCAATGCTGAGAAGCAAGTAAAATTAGAGGACCAAAGGGCAGTACAAAAAGACACAACCTGACTGTCAGCCCGTTTGAAATCAGCACAAATATGGGATCATTCAGAGGCCTCAGCTGCAAGAACCTGTACAAAAGCAAGCAAGGTGCCAACATGGCACAACAAATTGCCATTTCCATCACTTCCTACAAGCTTTGTGTCCTGTTAGCCCAGCTCCCAGATGCTGTGTGGCTAAATTAGCTAAAAAAATACCAACAGGTTGTGTGGGGGAAATTCCAAGCTAATCCAGCTGAGAGCACACAGCAGTGTGAAACTGTCCCCGAATTAGAACCAGAAAGAAGTGGTAGGACGTGAAAAACAACAACAGCAAAGCAGAGAACCCACCAACTCAGCCCACACAAAGCAATCCCACAGCCACTCCAACCCAGGCTCCCCCAGCTCTCCCTGTGTATCATCCCATAACACACAATGAGATTCTGCAAGATTTACCCATGAGTTATAAAAATTACGATGCTTGAAGCAAATGTATTTCTGCACTTTGCAAACGGGGCTCTGTGCAGGTACCTTCTGTTGAACAGCACAAGGGACCATCAGCCAGTAAACCCCTCCCAGACCTGCCCCTCTCTGCCTCCTTACTGGTGGTGTCTGGGAGCTCTCCAG
>VYXB01001759.1:14206-43384 GCA_013397135.1 Pachyramphus minor | reverse complement strand
TAAGGGCCTTGTTTTGCTTCACTTCATGAAACAAATATTGAATTTGTTTAAATACTTTTACAGATATAATAGCAATGAATTCTTGATCAACCCTAAGAACTAAGTGAGAATCCTCATTTTCATGTTTAAAATATTCAGGAAAATGAGAATTGGCCATGATTCTTTCTAGGGAAGACCAAAAAGGCTCTCACCACTCAAGAGGATCTTCAGGCAGGTTTTGGTTCTACCAGTAGTCTATGTGGCCAGTCACTGGGGAAACTTCCTCTGTAGTTGCTGTCATGATTGAATTAAAATGGACAGCCTTCATGTACTGGGAAAAGAATGAAAAATATTTGTCACCTAACTAATCAAAACTTTAAACAAAACCTCCATATGAATGTTTTCAAAATAATGTTTATCAATTTCTCTTTAGAAGGGGTGTATAAAACATTTAGAAATAGTCATATAGGACTGTAAGGTGGGATACCACTGGAAAAAATTTGAAAAGGAACGGATTTGTCACATAATTTTTATGATCTCTTGTAAAATTAACACACAAAGAATAGATTAAATACTGATTTAGAGAACAACTTTACTCATAGTACTGAGGATAAAATGGGAAGTGTTTTGGAGTCAATTTGTCATTTACAGATTGTCTACTTTTGTAGCTATGCTATTCAAGTTGATGTTTCCTTCCTAGAGTCTGTGACTGAAATTTGATCTATTTAGACATTGAAAACCAGGAGGAATTAATTGAGACTGAGCCGGAGCAGCAATGTATTGTGGCACATCCAGTTCCTGAACTGTACAGTGTCATCAGAAATCAAGAAATCTAGCAACATCAATGTTATTAACATTAATGTTTGATGTCGAATATGTCTTGGCTATAGAACTTTCCTCTTAATGCTCTTAAGCTTTTCTTCTAGTATTCTCTATGATGTTTTTGTCATGTATGATGACATGTAGATGCTATCACATGGTGTAGAACATTCATCCTTAATACCTTTTCTTCCACACTAAATGATGACTACTTCTTGTTGGCTCACTTCCAAATCATACATTTTGGTTTTGATCATTTTATTTAAAAGTCACGAGAGTCCTCCTGTCTTGCCGGCTTTTCATTGCATTTGCTTTGCTCTGTCTAGAGGCTTCGGAGATTATTCCTTGTCCTTTCATTCCTGAGACAGCAGAACTTGCCAGGGTCTGATAAACATGCCTCTCATGAAAACACCAGGAAGGGAGAGCTGGGTCAGCAGGGTAATCCCAGCTGCCAGCACGTTTAACATACTACAGAGAAGTAAGAGTTGACAGCAGTGGGATGGGAAGAGCAAAACAGACCTTTAGCTAAGATTTCCCATCTCTCATTTGTACCTTTAATATTATATCAGGGAGTTGCTTGCACTTAGATATATTTCCTACAATTGTCTACACCTGATCCTTTGTCACTGATGATGTGATCTCAGCGTTATTGTACCTCCTCTGAGAACTGTGGTATACTTTTGACCGACTGAAGTGCTTTAGGATCTAATGCTACCTGAAACTGGATAAGACTGGGTTCAAACAGGGCTGTGTATATACACACCTCCTGTGAGGGAAGAACTGGAGGATTTCTGCTAATGTACATCTGGACATCTCCACACAATTCCTGAATACTTCATATGCAGAAAACACATTGCATTTTGTCCATGTAAAAATTCAACTGACAGACATGCTGTTTTCAACTAAAGAATAATAAAACTAACTGGGAAGAGGGGCTGATAAAACACAGGGCTGTGGTGCCACCCAAGCAGCCTTGACATGCTGAAAAAAGGGCCCGATGGGAACCTCATGAAGCTCAACAAGGCTAAGCGCAAAGTCCTACACCTGGAGAGAGCAACGGTAGGAACCAGCATATGTTGAGGGCCATGCAGTTGGAAAGAAGCAAAAAATGGCCTGATGGACACCACTGTGAACATGTGCCAGCAGAGTGACTGTGTTGAAAAGGCTGTTGTACCCTGCTAGCATCAGGAGAAACATTGCTAGCTGGTCGAGTGAGGTGATTCTGCCCCTCTGCCAAACCCTGGTAAGGCTACATCTGGAGTGCTGTGTCCAATGCTAGGCTCCCCTGCACAAGACATACCTGCACTCACTGGAGAGAGCTGAGTGAAGAGCCATGAAGACAATGAAAGGACAGAAGCATCTCTCCTTGGAAGAAAGGCTGGTAGTGCTGTGAATGTTCAACCTCAGAAAAAAAGATTCAGGGTAATCTCATCAGTGTATTTACATATTCAAAGCTAGGATGTCAAGAGAATGGAGCCAGGCTCTTTTTAGTGGTTCCCAGTGATAGCACTAGAAACAATGGGCACAAACTGAAACATAGGAGACTTCACCTGAACATCAAGAAACTTTTAACCACGGTGAGGATGACTGAGCACCGGCAAAGGTTACCCACAGAGGTGGTGGAGTCTCCATCCTTGGAGATATTCAACAGCTGTCTAGAAAAAGTCCCAGCAAAACGTCGTGGTAGATCCACTTCAGCAAGAAAATTGGACCTCCAGAGGTCCCTTCCAAACTCAACCTTTCCGTAATTCTGTGATTCTGCAATACTGTGATTTTTTGAGTGTGTGTTTTCTGCATTTAATCCAAAATGAATGAATCAGAGAGATCTTAGTATAGTCATTGAAACTTTTAAGAGCAGAATTAGTTTCCTAGTGTTCTCCAGAAGAAATCATATTCCTGTAAATTTAGCACTACTTTTCATACAAGTTAGAATGCCCTGGTAGAGTAAGTTCACCTGTGAAAGTTTAACTGCAGTCACAACTAGGCATTTTATCACCATTACATTGCACTAGTTCCACAAATTCTTTCACAGAACGTTATAGTATATTTTTCTTAATCCATAGATACACAGGGACAATGAAGGAATGGACTTTTAATGACAAGTTTTTATCCCTACTAACTTACTGAGAGGCAATATTTCTATCATTCCCAAAATCTTTTCTCTCACTGTTTCTTCCTTTTTCTCGCTTCTAATAAATTAGATTCACATGGTTAGATATATTTTTGCTGTATTTACACTAGCAGAAGTAATATATATTTTTTATTTTCTTGCTATTAATATTTTGACTACCTCTTCATATGCAGTATCAGCTGCATCAACATAGGATTTTTTGCATTTATTCTCTTGAAGCCTTTTATTCTTTTTCTTTGAAGCTTTTCAGTCTGCAGATTATGTCATTAGTTTCTCAATTTCATTTTCAAGGTAGATGTGAGGGCAGTCACTGGACTCAATTGCTCCTGATCAACACTGCCAGAACAAAACAATCCAGAACATATAAAACAAAAACAACAACAAAAAACCTCTTTCATCTTCACTTTGTAACTTATTTGTTAAATTATCATCCATGTTAAAGTACCTGCTTAACCAGCATTAGCCTATTTGTTGCTAGATAGATTTGTGGTAATGATGTTTCAGTTAACCAATGGTAATTACTATTCACTGTTGTTAAACTGGTACCTTGTGAGACAGCATCTCCCATGTAGCATGTTCAAATACAATATTTAAAACCTTTCTTTCCACCCATGGCTAATATAGAAAGTGTCACAGAACTGCCATTGCTTCTATAGAAGGCAACAGTCAACTGCCTCAAGGATTTAACAGAAAAGATAAATGTTTATTAACTGCGGGTACATTGCAGCTCTTGCACCGTCTGTTCCATAAACTTCATACAGTGTCATATAACATTCTATTGCAGAATAAGTTGTGGAAAAATTACCAACAAATGTCTAAAACTGTCCACAATGCACACAGGGAATAAAAGTAAGGGTCAATTCATGTCTCAATGGGATGCAAACTCCGTTCCAGTGAGCAATCCTCCCAAAAAACTGCTATGTTGATGAAGCAACAATATGTAGTAGACAGTCTTTTTCAGACCACCCATCATTTCTGTTTTTCCTCTTCTTCCTAAGCCTCAGCCAGTGCTGTGCACATTAGGCTCACAGGAAGGAAGCAAAACATGGGCCAGGAGGAGAAAAGTTCTCTCTGCACAGTTTGGTTTGTTCTCTTAAGCACAAGGCAACAAATGTCTATTTAATCCTTTACATGTTTGCAAAGCATTACATTCAGGAAGGCTTTCATAAATAATATCTCCCCAATGAGTAATTATAAATTGTATTACACAAATGTGAAGAGCTAAATTTGTTTTCCAAGGTTACAGAGATAGTATGTTTCTCTAAAGTGAGTGCTTTGCTTCAAATCTGATGGATATTTTATGTCCTGTAGAGAAAACAGTAAGGATATGTGATTTTGTGCAACAGACTCTAAAGAAGCAAGAACTGGTTTTTGTGTTATCTCCTCATGTAATTTCAGAACAAGTTCAGGAAAGAGCTCGTGAAGCAAGGCCATGTACATGACATGCATTTTTGGCTGAAGAATAATTTACTACAGTAGATCTTCAAACATTTTCAATTCTGTAGCAATAACTTTGCTTCCTCTGATATTTTCTTAGGCAAAGACTCCTCCTTATTAAATACTGTAATTCAGTTCCTTCAGAAAAGTTTTGGATTTGGTTTCTTTGTTTTGTTTTGGTTTGGTTTGTTGTTTGTTTTTGTTTTGTGGGTTTTTTGTTGGTTGGGGGGTTTTTATTCAATCAAACTAATGCATTGCATTGTTATAAATCTCAAATACCTGAATGGAATTTTTTTAACTGTTCCAAGATGCTCATTTTTTTGTGATGAGACCAAACATGAAAAGTTGGAAATGAGTGATCTGTTTCTGAGCGTGCAAGTTTTACAGCCTTACAAGTGCTTTGCGGTGTGTATGTGCCTTTATTTCAAAGAATTGTATGTTTTATATAATGATTCACAGCAATGTCATGTCAACAAATGACATATTTTGTGTATTTATTCATTAAGTGGTGAGTGGAAGAGTGATTTAACTGTTGCTTCTAGCCTTGATTTTATGCAGTACACAATGAAGAGGCAGACTGACTGAGATCAGTGGCCTGGTTGCCTGTAAATACCAGTCAGTTTTGCTGTCTTTCTCTTATAGCACTTTTCAATGAATGCTAAAGAAGTGCTTTAGGAGTTGGGGAAAGCTGACAGATCCCCTGTGAGATTAAATGAGCATACTTGCCAGAACAGAAAGGAAAACGAAAATTTGCTTGTTCAAGTCGTGCATGCTTTGGCTTACTGCTGCCAGAAAAGAGGTTCTGTAGGTGTTAGAGTAGACAGTATGGGCTGTGTTTTAAGTAACTTCTTTAATATGCTTAGTAAATTGTAAGTACGGAGTAACCAGGTTACCAGAGTAACCAGTTCTGATCTGTTTGTTTTTCAGGGCGCTTAAACCCACCAATAAAAAACTCCGCTAAGCTCCAAGAACTCTAAGACCAAAATGAAATATGTTGACAATTTTGTAGTGAGTTGTGAAAGGTAGGTGACAATTCAAATCCTTATTCCCCATATGTGGGAGTTTAGACACATCATTTTCTTCCTGTAGAGTCTGCTGTGCCTTAAAGATGTATTCAGAGATATTCATTCCATTCTGGTCGTGTTTGTCAGTCCTACTGTTGGCTTGCTTGTCAAGGACTGGGATGCATAAAACAATAATAATACTAACAAAAACATTGTGGATTGATGTGACAAACTTTCTTACGGGTGCAGTTCTGTCACCTTTTTAAAATCTGTCTGTAAATTGATTGAACACTTGAATCTGTTCAAATGGACTTCACCTAAAGAAGCATTTCTCTTGAGCACACATCTTAGTTTTCTACTCAGACAATGGAAACAATTCTGCATGAATTAATAGCCATATGGCTTCACTGTTTTAATTAGAATAATTTAAATAAAAAATTTTAAACAACCCCGAAACAAACAAACAAACACACAAAAAAGATTTTCTTTGCAGAAATACTTGATTAAACAGTATTGCTTGGAAGTTGTTACCCAGGCTGCGGTAATAAGAGTAGAAAACACGGATATTGAGAGGAAAGGCCTATAAAGAATGTTTATGTTATTGCTGTAATATTTACTGTAATTCTTTCTCTCTTGCTCCTTGCTTTTCATATACATAGTTGTTGAAGAGTACCTGGAGGAGACAGACTTTTCTTGGCACTTTCAATTACTAATTAGACATAGCTTCCAATCATACTGAAATTTCCAGCAACTTTGCCATGGTTCTAGGATGAAAAGAGTTCAGTGAGCCAATTATTTCTCATTCTCTACCACAGGTATGATCTGTGTGTTGTTGTGAACTGGAATCAGACATAGTCAGGTATATGTTTAAATCTGCAGATTGTCCCTAGGCCCCAGCAGGCTCAGGTAAAGCCATTAAATATGAAGCAGATCCCTTTTTTAAAAAGTAATTTGACATAAGGTAAACCGCAGTACTTCCGAAATAACTAAGAATGATTTGATGTGCTGTATCCGTTTGTTGATACAAGAGTCTGAGATTAGGCATATCACAAGCAGGTTGTTGGTGAGGCCATTCATTACATTTATGGTGTCAGGTGGGGGCACCATGGATGATTAGTAAGTATGATGTAGATGAGCAAAGGTTATGTGCAAGCAGTGACAAATCTGATCTGTTCTGCACGGTCATGGAACACAAAAAAATACATTTAAATTCCTCCATTTGCCTTTGTAGAGTAGAGACCAAATGTTTCTCTGTGCAGGGAGGTGGAGTGAGCAAATCACTGTGCAAGAAGACAGCTAATTGCTGAACTTGATTGCAACTGCTAATCAGAGTCACTGGGAAAAAAAAGTGTTGGGAATTAATTAGGCAAGGACCTTCAGAACAGCAGCAGGAAGCCTCCAAGTGACCTTTATTTACAGTCAGTTAAACAGAAGTGTGACTAAAAATGCCAAGGAGCAAATCAGATTATTAATATTGATTGCTTAAAGAAAATGAATAATTTAGGAGCAGTTAGAATAAATATGCAGTGACAGAGATGAAAGAGCACAATGTACTGCCTTTCCAACATTCATCTATCATGAAGCAGTGCCCCTTCACACAGAAATGGAGAATTTCCAGCATCACAAAACATAATTAGTTTCATGACCCAGCATGATTGCTGTATTCCTGATACATGAAACATTTTTAAAAATTATTATTATTTTCCCAGGGTAGCAAAATGTGGAGGGAGACACAGGTCTGCTGAACAGAAGTTTTGCTCTTGGAAATTTCCATAGAGATCAAATTCAGGTGCTGTGGGATTAACTTTGAGTTCTTTGTCGACAAAAATAGCAGAAACATAGTATTTTTTTCAGACATTCTGTCAGAGTGACCATCATAAGAAAAGCATGAAAACATCTTAGTCCTAAATTCTCTCTCCTGCTTGTTTACACTCTGGGTTTTTTCTCAGGGGTTTTTAGACTAATTATTTTTAATCTACCCTCCATTTTACCTAGTTTTAGTCTTGTATCCTGATAAACTGGCATAATGGGTTTCAGCACTGTAGTAATAGACACTTTGTTTATTTTTGATGGAGAGTTGTGCAGTGATTTTTTTTATTTAAAAATTTGAATCATAATGTCATAAAATACAATAATAAAGTGAAAATATTATTATAACACTGAAAGTGTAACACAACTACAAAATAACTGTATGTATATTTACCCAATCAGACCTGTTTTTCATAATCTTATCTTTATCTCTTGTCCTATTTTGTTTATGTCATCTATTTCTCTCATCTTGTCTTTTTTTTTTTTTTCCCCAAAGGAAAAACAACAAAGATATATTTCACCAGGACAAGCAAACCACACTAGTCAAAGACAAAATTATTTCCCATCATTTTGCTGCTACTCTGTCCAGTGATCTTCAAAACTGAAATTGTGCAGAAAGATGGTTGTGAAAAATTCCTTTTTTGTCTGAGTTAAAAGAGAGCTCTACAGCCAAACTTTTCAAAAGATGATGCTTAGATTAATTGGACTATATAACGGCTGTATTTCCACCTTTATTGTTCATGGCCTCAAAAGTAATGGCACAATGACTGTCATGGTGCCTTTTGACTACACAAGGGATTCCCTGTTGGCTGTATTTTGCTGTATTATGTTCATATAAATGAACATAAGGATCTGATGACAACATCCGTCTGAGGATCCTGGCTCAAATTTTCATAATAGTATGTGCTGTCATGCACAAGCAATACAGACCTTGCACAGACAAAACAGGTTAGCATATGTTACATGTTCACATGTACCCACTGAACAGAGATCCGTGGGGTAAATTTGTACTTCAGGAAACACTTTGGCTAAATCACAGGGAAAAATTAGCATTTAGAGTACTATCTTGCTCCTTCCCCATGACAATTGCCTGTCAAAGGCTGCCAAACATGAATGAACAATACAATCTGCGTCAGAACGGAACCTGTGCTGTTTATCTAGAAGCTCACATACCAACAGTCCTGAGTAAGTAGTGCTTTGCTTATGCAGGGGGAAGGTGTACCATGCAGTAAGGCAAGTAGGAGCACACTGAAATCTGTGGTATTAGGACCCATAAATATTTTAGTTTTCATTTTCCCCACTGCCACAGAAATAATGGCTTATAGATGAAACAATGAGTTTATGTCTCACATAATTGTTTTCATTTCAGATGACTTTTACTATTCGCACTCAAGTTACTGTTGTGAGTCCCCAAAAACTACAGAAATTGTTTAATTTTCTTCCTTTGGGTATCCCTCAGTGAAACTAAGGGATGATACCAGCAGCTTAATAATGCTGTTATTAAGTAGCAATGAACAAGGAAGTCATGGTTTCAGTATGAATATAAAATGTAAGACCTTACTCATGTGGGTTAGGCCCATTGATTTCAATGAAACTATTCAGATGAACAACTACTCATGTATTGAACATTAGTATGATGACAGTCTGTATCACACTACATTCACAGCACGGTGAAGAAATGAAATATTGAAATTCAGCTGGTCTATGCAACTTTAATTAAACTTCTTAGCATGGAGGATGCTCTTCATTAACAAACCAGTGTCTTTCTTTATTTTCCTATGGACCACAGAAACATTCACAACAGATGATGAACACACGAGGATAACTAATGCATGAAGAACATTAAATTTGGCATTGAGAACTTGTCTTTGCAAATGAAATACAACTCTTCTCAATGTAAATTTTTTATTAATTTTAGTGTAAAACTTTAGTGCATAAGACAAAATCAGTTTTTGTTAATATATGAACTTTAGCTTGTAAAGTGAATTACATCCTCATCTTAAGAACAGAATATATCTGACAAATGGATGTTGTTGTAAAACTAGTTGCTTTAAGGGAGCCCCTGGTGGTCTAGTGGTTAAGGATACGGCACTGTAACTGCCGAGGCCCGGGTTCGATTCCCGGTCGGGGAAACTCCCCGGGCAGGCGGAGCCCGTTAGCCCTGTAAGGCAATCCACCTACGTCCTGAGGACCTCGCTGCCACTGTCCAAGCTCGCTTGACCCCGGCAGATGAACCTTAGGATTAAAGGGTGGGCTCAGTTCTGCGCGCACTGTGTCCCACCTAAAATAAATCCAATGCGCAGGCTGGAAGGCGTACAAAGACCTTCCTCAGATCTTCGTTCGCGAAGTCTGGCCACTACTACTACTACTACTACTAGTTGCTTTAAGCAACTAGTTGCACAGCCTGACTTATATCCACCAGATTCATGACATCTTTGTGAGCCTCCTAATTTCTTGTTCTCCATCAGCCAGAGAAAAACACGTACACAACAATGAGAGCAGATTAGAGGAGTTTTATGTTAAACATGCAAAGATGCTTGGTGACCTCTCATCCTTTCAAAACCATCTCATTATAAAAGCCCCTATGAAGTTGTGGGGGACAAAAAAGAGAAAAAAATAAAAAAGGGAAAATGACAGCTCCAGGTCAGGAACAGTGCAGGACTGGGATAGCAGTCTCCCCACTGCTCTGTTGGCAGCATGGTGTGGGAAACCAGGCAGTACCCTTGCCTAAGCAATGTGATACCTGGCTTCTTTTCAGTCAATGCTGTTCATCTCTCACTTTCATGAATGCTGTAATTATACTGGTTGCCACTTCAAAGTTAGTGTTTGCCAAGACCTGTCACTAAGCAGCGTCTGAAGCACCAGAGCTTTGCAGGAAACTACTGCAGTAACTGTGTGGTACCTGTTGACAAATGCTGGCTTTTAAGTGGTGCCCACTGTAAAGAAACCTTCAAAACTTTCTCTAACTATACGAGTAGGAAGAAAACTGTTTGTTATTTCACATACCTTTCCATAATTGAGAAAGTACAGGATCTTCTTTGGAAATGCAGCTTGTGAATGATCCTTGTTCCTGAATAAAACATCACCGTTCAGAGGATATTCCCCAAATCTTCTCTGATAAGTAATTCTAGTAGATTTTAAATTAGTTACAATTTGTTTTATATATATATATATGTAACTACTATTCAAAGAAAATTAGAAGAAGAAGACACAGATATTTAATAAAGTATAAACTAAGAAGCTTAATCAATTAGATATCAAAGTAACACAAATTTTTTATTGAGGTGTATTAAAATGATTCCACGAGTTGACAAATGAGTTAGTGGTGTTTTATAGGTTATGTGAGCACTGAATGAGCTGCTATTTGCTCTCTCATGGTGTCAAGACACTGCACCTTCCTTCCCAATAGAGGTTGCCCTGATTTTCATGGTGCCACACAGTTATTTCAAGTTATTTCATTGTATCATCACTTGATACAGTGAAATGTATATTAAGAAGGGGAAAAAAAGGCTCAACAATGGAAATATACTTCTCTTAGATGCAATAAAATGACCCCTTTTAACAGGAAAATCCCTGTTTAACAGGCCAAAGTGTTGCACTCAATAGTGGAGGGGGCAGAAACAGATACTGGCTGAAGCAGAGGAGGCACAGAGAGGTCTCTGCCTGCTCACTCCTTCTGCTTCTGTACCTGCCATCACCCAGATGCTGTCACAACACTCAGACTACCACAATTAAAGGGGAGGAAAACAGAAAAAAAGGAGGGAGTGATATGGGTGGGCTAAAAATTAAGAATTTATCCATGGAAGGAATGTTGTTTGTTTCAAAAATATTTTCTCTCCACTGCTGTACATCCCTCGCTATTCAGCTAATCAGTTTGTGAAAGGAGTTAAGCAAATGCCAAAATCCCATGATATTTGAAACATGTGTCTCGAAATAAAGTCTGTGTTTAAGTGTTTTCTGAAATTGGAATAACAATAATGGAGTTTGGGAAATGCCAGCATGATTAAAAAAGTAGTCTTACTCCAGCATGGTGGAGTCAGGGTCAGAGTCATCACCACGCATCAGTCACCTCTCTGCTAAGTTACCTTCATTTAAATTAACCTTGGAAGAAGCACTTATCACTGCATAAATAAAAGAAACTGGTAAACATGGGAAGTGATTCACATATCCTGATATGTGGGCATGCTAACAGTTGAGCAAAAACATTGATTATATCAGTGGAATTACTCTCCATAATAATACATATCCGAGTAATATTTGAAAAATCCTATCATATTTAGAATAATGGTCTAATCCTGCATAATGCTGGGAATCCCTCAGACTCACTGAAATTTGTGCTATCTCACAACATGTAGTGGATCATAGTCTTTGTGAGCCAGATAAATGACAGAGAAGCAGAGCAGTACATGCACCAGTCTGTACATAGCAGGCAGCCATATCCTAGCAGACAATTTAATCTCATCCATTTTCTGAAACCAGCCAGTATCACTGCAACACTCACTGATGTCTCACTGTAATAAAGTATCATCCTTAGAATGGGTACATGTTTCTGATTTATCCGTTTGTTTGTACACAGATTAAAGCATGATCCCCATTGACTGCAACCTATAATTGAATCAAGTATTCTGTCACTGTCACAGAGAGCAGGATTGGCACCTGAGTGGTTTATGAGCACAAGCAGCACAATCTGAAAATTAAATTTCATCTTTGATCTTCAGATTCTGACCATGAATTTTCTATTGGTAACATATAGAAAGAAAAATAATACATAGAATTGTGAATGGAAGCACTTGAGAGGAAAAGGGTTTAGCTGCAGATCAAAGACATTTACCCTCATTTGGAGTGACACTTTGATGCAAATCAGATAGCTAAAATTGTGAAAGATCTTTACTGGTTAATTTTTTTTTGTGAGATATATATATCAAAAAAACTATTACAATTTTTGGAGGGCATATCATTGTATCTAAGTAGGTGAAGTAAACTGCTTTATTAGTCCTTTAAGCTTCTGAAGTCTCAGCACAATTTTGAATGAGGAAAAATTTGTTTTTCCTGCTCTTTACATGCAAGTCACAGCTTTCTTACTGGGTTCCAAAGTACCCGTGGCCTCAAAGCGCTATTGCACAGCTGCTGCTACATATGTTGCTGCTGAAAGCTAAAACTTGCTGAAATAATCATTCCCAATATTTGAAGAGGATGTGTTTTAGTCACTGCTTGATGCATCATATTTCTTCAGGGGGCATGAAGTCACAGCACAAAACAGCAGCGACATCAGAAATGCAGAGTTGATATGGGTTTTTGTTGTCCCCCCCTGCCATCCCCACTCTGGTCTCTGCAATGTGAAGGGCTACAAAAAAATACTTGCATCATAAACCTTTATTTCAGGGTAAGTGGTAGTATTCATGTTCAGACATAATTGTCCATGTTGGATATAAGAGCTGTAAATTTTTAATTTGTACATGAAAAAGGACAATACAGGGAGCACAGTGTAAAATGTTAAAAGATAAAACAAAGGAAGAATCACTTTTACAATATTCCACTGTCACTGGATAAGAGATGCATAAAATATAAGCTAGCAGGATCAATCATACATACAGGTAAGATCAAACAAGCCATATAGTAATCCTGAGAGACAGATGTCCTTCCCAATTCTTTCACTCCATCAAGATAAAGAGCTGCAGTTTCGTTACTCGACTGATGCAAATCAATAAAACTCCATTGAAATCTGTAGCAGTGCTGGGATTTTTTTTCTCCATGAATCTGCTTCTCAAGTTTGGCCCACTATAAAGTAAGCAATGAAAGAGTAGCTCAATATGTTTTAAATTTGTTTCTATGCTCTTTTTTCTCCCTTCAACTTCAATAGTGGCAGCTGTGACAGACAGTAAGAAATGCTCAGAGAAAGAAATGGAGCAGGGAAAATATTCCTGTTCCCAACCAAGAAAAAAGAGCCTAAAGAGACTTAAAAAAATTGGAGGAGGTGGGGTGAAAATTTTGGTTCTAATGGACCCAAGGCCTTAATTTGTCATCAAACTAGGAATGATACAAAAATGTTCAAGGTCATTTGTCTGGACCTCACCAGAAGTGGGACATTCTTGGCTACTTTTGCAAATCAAACTCTTCAGAAACTAACTTTAGTCAGTGAGGCTGGAAAATTCCCGGCAGTGTGTGGTGGATCTAAGCTTGTGGTGTTTTTACAGTCAGTTGTCTTTTCCAATTAAAGCTAGAAGGTGCAATATACACCCATGCAAAACCCATGCAAGGCCTGTGCAGCAAGGGCTGAAGGCGTGAGGTTTGTGTGGTGCTGAGGCTGTGTGATGCTCCACTGCACAGGGATGAATTTAATCTGAGGAGAAAAGGGCTACACACTGTATAGCCAGTCTAGTCACAACATGCTATTGAGGAGGACAATAATAAGGACACAGCATCTGCTGCAAGGAGGGACACAATTACTCCTCTTTTTTCCACTTTCAAAGACAGCAGCTCTAATTGTCTTCTGACATAATTTTTAATTTCTGATGCTGCAACTTTACAGTTTTGAGTGAGGCAAACCCAAGGCAATATAAATGGACTGAGCTGTAATTCATCTCAGTCTCAACTCTTGATTTTTTTTTCAATATGTAATTGCAGCCACAAAGATGGTGAAATCAAATTGGAGTACAGAGCCACAGTCCAAAGACAGTGTCTCTTTTTACACCAGAATCTCTCCAGCAGAAAGGCTTTTCCACACAGGCTTATGCAGAGCACAGAAACCTGCTCTGTGCATTTGAACCAGAGCTGGGAAAATGAGCTAACAAATGTTGTTCATGAATATTCATACACATTTTCAAAGGAAGGAATTTATCCATGTTGACATCTCATTTATATTTGCATTCTACCAAAGTGTACTCGTGAGCAATCCAGTATGCACACAATTTAATTTTATATTAAAACAATGGTAGCTATTAGAAACTTCAATTCTTTCATTGAAAGTATTTGCATGCCACCTTTCCAGACATATTTAAATATAAAGAGTAATGCCATGAAGATTCTGCCCACACTGTCTTACTGCAACTTCTGACACCTGTAAAATGGTCGGCCTATCTCATGAGAACATTACTTCCTCTACAAGATACTTGAAAGAGCAAGAATTTTGGCTTATTTGAAGACATATTTCCACATTTATCTACGACAGTGCTATACACACCAGATACTAGAGAGATTTAGTTCCCTGAATGTCAGAAATAGTCCAGTTAAATTCTAGGTTAGAGATCAGCGTAAATGGTTTTATTTTATGTGGATTAATAAGTGTACATCTGCTGAAACAGTGAGTTTACTCACCCTGAACAGTTGGTTTATTTGTCTCTCGCATCTGATCTTGTACCTAAATGCAGTGAAACTATCTAATAACATATAATCTTTCAGTCCTTTCCTTTCCTAGAGTTCTGAGAACTTTCAGGAAAACCACCAAGAGCAGACTGACAAAAGAGTATTGATGTGAACCTGGCTATCTACAGGTTGAACACAGTCTCTGCAAAGATTTATTTGCTATGAGCTTTACTTTAAATCCATACGCTCAGGACAACATAATGTGGCTACTATTTAAAGACACTTCTCTTCTATGTCCTGCAGCTGGAATATGCACTGCAGTTCATGCTTGCTGTCTGTCAAAGAAACGCTTTCAATTTTTCATAACAAGCTGTAAGTGTCTGCAAGTCTTAAAAAAAAAAAAAAAAAGAAACTGAGAGAGAAGTTATCTCAAGAAGCAAACTCCAATATATTCCAAGGTTAGTGCTGTATAATTAATGGCATTACCAAATGGAGCTGAAAGTGTAGAGTCTGCAAAAGGCTAATAACAAGGATTAGATATGCACTCTGTTTTTTCATTCATGTTCTTACAGTTTCTTGTGAGCCTAATTGAAGTCAGGAGGGTTTTTCCACATGACATTTTCAAATTCAGCTCTGATCAGTGGCAAACAGTGCATGTGCCCTATGGAAAAACCTCTTTCCCTGTATTGCCAGGGAAAAAAAATTTTTTATTAAAATTGCAGTTAGACATATTACATTAGAAAAATGGGAAAAGTGTTCTCAGATAGGAGGACTGGCACAGTGACTGTATGCATTTTTTCCCTCTAGGATTATATTCACTAGGGTTTTATTAATGGAAAGAGACACATATTGGCAAAAAAACTGTTAAAGATGCCAAGTATACTTCGCAGTCTGCGAAACAATGGAATGTAGAGAAATGCTGGAAAACATTTCTAAGTGAATCTTTCTGGTATTAGATTATTCTGTGATAATAAAATACACTTTAGCAAATAGGTCAGAGTACAACTGTGAAAGGTAAGCAGCCTGATGCAATGGAGGTTATGGTTTTAAACACTATTGGAATGATTTTGGTTAATCACCTTCCTGCTTGTGGTAAGCCCTATTTATAGAACGTGCTTAAAAAACAGAAACAACCTGAGTATCTCTAATCTCCTAGTAACCTTCTACAGCAAATAGCAAAGCATTAGCTCTGTGTGCATTTCTGAATCCAGTTTTTAATTATAGCTTTCCCATGTTTACATGAACTTTGGTTTGCTTTTCAAAAACCTCACGAACAATTCCTGCAACTGACTTGTGTGTAGTGGTGAATTTCTCCATAAAGTGACTATTGATGAGCTGAAAAGTTCAGTGAACAGGAAAATTCTGCTGCTTTTATTGCCAGTGTGACAGGTTACTTTATTACCATGCCTTTCACAGCAATTTAACAGTTACCCTGGTAACAGATTCAGTGAGGTAATGGGATCAGAGGCATTAGAGGAGAGGAAAGGCTAGCGACAAGAGAAAACCATCTGCTGGCTTATGTTCTCGGGGCTGTTTGCTCACTGCGAGCTCCTGACAATCATTGTACTTGGATGTAAATGAGGCAGGTTAAACCACAGGCCTGCCCTATTTAGCCGTACTCTGGTGATTTGTCTTTCTAATTCTATTGAAATAATAATCAGGATTTGTTTCTGATTAATTAACTAACCTTTTGGTAAAAAGATTAGATAACGAAATTGCTGCCTATTCAGAGATAATGAGATTTTTATTACTCTGTCAAAGGGGAAAAAAAAAAAAATGTACATTTATGTGTCACCAGTCACCACGTCAAGGGAGAAAAATAAAGATTTAAATCTTTATCTCAGAAATTTATTTCCTCCAGAGATTAAGTGTATACTGTATTCCATGGGTGAAAATAATCTTGTTTAAGTTTTCAGAAGAGCCTTTAAAACATCACATAAAATGCTAAACACATTTAAACCCTTATGTATTTGTCATTAATTTGTTTCAAAAAATGTCTTCTTATGGAAAAGAAACACTTGATGATTCAGAAATCCACCTGTACTATGTGGGTGTAAGTGCAAAACTGTGAAGAAAGCAGTACAATTTCAGTGTGAGCACTTTAGACCGACATATGTAAATACACAACTATTATATCTTGCCTGATACAGCAGTTACAGTAAAAAATTCATTTGTATGGTGAAGACTTACCAGAGTGTTTGAAATACCAAGCTCTTATAATTAAATAACAAATACTAACTAATCATGGCATCTATAATCTCCTCACGAAAGACCCCTTGAGAAGACACAGCTTCATCTTTTGGTGAGTTATCCAGACCTGCAGGAGGCTGCCTGACAGATCCCAGGTGCCTGAACTACATTCCAAGTGGTGCCTACCCACCAGCACCTTATGCCTCACCATGGTTGTCCCTGGCAACAGGACAGGAGATGTAAACACCTAAAAACTTGCTCCTGGGACAACAAAGTCAGTACAGAAACATTAACCTTGCCAGTACAATAATATTATTCATGCCCTGATGGCATAGCTGTGGAGCATTGACCTTGTCTTGCATCTAGCATCATAATAGTGTAAAGACAAACTCTTGGTGATAGAAATGTAATGAAAATGGAATGAATGGACAGCATTTTCTGTGCCATGTGGGGTCCTGTGGCTTACTAATTACAAGAAGAGCTGTGTACTCTACTGACTGTCAAATCAGTAATAGGGATGTGTTAATTAATAGATCTCTACAAACAATTGTGAAGAGAACATTTTCTGTCACGCACACAAAGCAAGAGGCAATATAGAACACAGCAGAGCGTTTTGTTGCAGTGGAGTTAATGAATGCACTCTCAGATTTGAGGTGACACTTACATTGGTGGCTTTTGGTGTGCTTCATTACTTTTACTTTTACATGTTAACATGAAAGGTTCTCGTATTCTGAAAGTCCTGCTTTTCCCCAAAGGTGTATATAGCTGAAAGCCAGCCAGAACAGCGACCCAGTTAGAGAAAATGTCTTTGGTAAAGAGATCTGATGCTGAGTATGTTCCTCCCCTGTTCCCCTAAGGGAACCTTATAGTTTCCAGCTGGTGATTAACCAGCATGGCCAGACATCTACCCTTTCTGCTGGGGCTTTCCAATGTTACAGCCATGACAAAGGATGCAGACAAGAAAGCTTTCTTTCTTCTATCAACAGAACATTGTATCCCCTCCCCCGCCCCCCAAAAATTCTTACTGCAGATTTTTGACCTTATAGCCAAAATCCCTAGAAAGGCAAGCAAGGCTTTTTGAATGAATACCAGCTGTATAGCTTCTGCTATCCCTCTTTTTCCCCTTCACCCATGTAAAATTCAGATTTCATGTTAGTAATTATTATTAAAATTAAAAAAATATTATCAGAGAATCTCAGCTAAATAGAATAACTATAGTTTTCCGTTTTCCAGACAATGACATCTGCAGCTCTACATTTTCATGAAATGTCTATACTTAACAAAAACATTACTTCATTTTCATGGTATTTCTTTTGTGCCTAGGAGCAACCCTGTAATTGTTCACTTCAATTACAACATTACTATTTTAAACTGAAACCCATTTTATCTGCATGCCAGCTTTTTATTTGTTTTACCAACTATATCTATTTCCATTACTGCAAGGCTGATGGTTTGTCTCAAGAGGAAATCAAATCCATTAATTCAGAAATTTCAAGCACGACTGCCTCTGCCATAAGCAGCATTTCTTATGCTAATAGCAACTGTGCTGAGACTGAAAAGAACTGACACAGCTCTGTTTTTTATCATAACTTAAGCATTTATGTAAAAAGGCAAATCCAATAGTACTAGGAAACTATAAGTGTTATTATATATAATTCACTTTACTAAGAACTGCGTATGGCCTGGTTTTTGCAACTGTGGCTTAAATCATGCTGTTGGTGGTTTTAACTTACTTGACATTTGGAGTCTGCTTTTGATCTTGGTTACCTCAATGAAAATCAGCCATTGTTCATCTGGCAACAATAAAATTATTTTGGATTTACCACAGGCAAATGGAGATCAGGATATGCTCATCTTGTTTATTGTATTTTATCTCACAGTCCCAATATACTCAACTAGTTTTGGACAGTGTGTGCTTACAGAAAATGTATTATAGAAGTAAGGCATCTTTTTCTCCAGTCACAAAAATTGCTATTTCAAAGCTAATTTAGGTATTTCCAGGAAGCAGTAGCCTTGAAGCAGCATACAGAAATAAATGCATCCCCCACTTCCCAGTGCCTCCTCATTTAATGCAGTTAGTCCTCTTGTATCACATGGGCTGTGATCAATTAGATAGCTTAACAAGATAAACTCTGACTTTGACCCAGAAAAAACAAGCCAGATTGCTGCTGAATTTTACGTAAGCTTTTCCAGGCTTTGTGACCTGTTTATGTCAATGAAAAATGCAAGAGATCCTTATCGTGAGGGCCAAATTGGTTTCTGAGTGTTTGCGGTTTTTTTAATATGTCTGTGTGCACAGACAGCATGTACAAAAAACAGGCTACCATTCTTGTCCTTCATTTTTGCAGCAAAACCCTTTAGTGCTGTAAATCAGATCTCATTGGGAGATCTTACACACTGGCCGCTGATAAGCTGTTGAGAAGTAGACAAGGCTTTTAGGAATTGCTGAACCATGAAGCTGACCTGCTTAGTGTTTTGTTGTAGGCTATTAAATCTAGGATTGGTGTTTTAAGATGATTCTGCTTTCTTCTTCCCTTGGCCTGGTTAAGGGAATACCCCCACCCCCCTGTCGTTATTTAGTTGATTAAAATGAAAACTAAAATGAGAAGCCTGTTGGATTTCAAACTTCTTTGCCTATCAAATTAATGAGAGTGACTTGTGCTGATGTAGTTTATGGCCTTAGAAATTTGACAGTAATTTTGTAACTAAGAAAAGATTTACCAATTGTACACACCACTCTGCTTTGGTGGCAATGGAATGACATTCTTTTCTCTGAAAACAAGCTCTATGTCTTTTGTAAACACGTCTTATTTAGTTGTCTCATTGTAAACGGAACGCAGTTGGATTATACTACTTCTTCCCACTACCATATTGACATTAATGTACCAAAAGACCCAGAGAAAAGATAATATTTCAGCCGGAGTACTTTCATTCTCAGATATTTTCAAGTGTTGTAAACAGGTTTTGCACTGTACCTGTTACTGCCTAGTTAGAAACACACTGGTTCTTTGTAAATCTCTTTCATACTGAGAGAGAAATTAAAGGTATCCTCTCATTTTTTCTGTGTTTGACAGGTGTTAACAAGAGCAGAATTTGAGAAAACCCAACCAAATACAGCTCTGTGGATGTTGTTACTAAATAAAGCAAAAGCCACCTGGTGACTAAGTTCACTGGGGCTTCATTTCTTTGTGTGACAGAAAGAAAGAGAACAAGAGAGAAAAAGGTTCACATACAAATGGAAGAAAATCTCACTGAATTATACTCAGGCGATAAAATCATAACATGTATGTTGTGTGTGTGTGTATATATACATACATATATATATATACAAGTAGACATGTATATATATATATATATATACACATATATACAAGTAGACATGTCCCCTGATTCCACTCAGTGTGAACATTGTGGTACTGAAATTCAGGAAGGGAAGGAAAATTATTTATAATCAGAGAACACTCTCTGCTACAAAATGCATCTCCGCAGCAATTTTTTTAAAATTAGATCTATTTTTATCATATATATTTGTATATTTTTATCCCCATTTTATTTGGACCTCTAATCTAAGCTTAACTGCCACTGAGGCTGTTTTTATATAATCATTCTGTTTATTTTGGGATTTTTACAATGGCTTAAAATATTTGAGCTTTTATTGTAATGGTCTTAATGAAGCTGTCAGGTTTTAGGGACCATCATATTAGAATGAAAAAGGAATTAATTTGTATATCATATATGCAAGTACCTATGCTTTTCAGGAATGAAATTTAATTACTGTGCAACCATTTCCCTGTCTATTAATCTATTGTTCTTTTTATAATTGCTCATTTATTACTTTTACCTCAGACAAAGGATCAAATTGAAAATTCAGATCCAGGGTCCTGGCCACATCAGAGGTTTAGCATTGGTTCCCTTTATAATTTCAGCAGCTGTGCATGAGACAGCTAATATTTCCCACATTCAAGGTCAGCAAAGTTTGTTTCCCTCCATGTATATTGTAGGCTCGCATTTCACTCTAAGCCTTTTGTGTGTATTCAAGCTTGCAATGATGAGCAGGCTTTTAGGGCCATCACATCACAAGTTTAAAGGTTGTTGTTTGGGATTTTTAAACAGCATTCCAACCACTGCTTCTCAATTTGCTTATGTGTCCTATCTGCAAAATAAAAAAATAGTAACACTATTAGAAAATAACATTATGTCCTGCTGTAGGACTGCTTCCACTCTGCCTGTAAAAAGGAACATGGCAGTTTATTACTGAGAAATCATGTGAGGTGACTGTAGGGAAATCTAGATTATTTCCACAGTAATTACTGATTTCTAGTACCATAGTTATAAGTATTCTTGTTAATACTATATAAACCACGTGCCTTTAGAATAGCAACAGTTTCTTCAAATGATTCTGAACAGTTTATACACTGTATTCCTTCATTAATCACCTGTCTTCTGATCAACACTTACTATTTCAAAAATTACCTGTTTAATTAGAAATGCATTTTTAGGTGTGTTTTTTATATAATTTGATTCAGAAACAAGAATAATGAGACTTCTGGACACTTTTTCAGACATTTTCTACAAAAGAGAGAGCTATTTTGCACTCAAGGATTCCCATAAAGTGTCCCACACTTTCCCCAAAATGACCCACACTCTATGTGTTATTCAGTTCAAGATTTTATTCATTAAAAGAATGACATCCTTTACTGGTCATCAAGCTAATGAAAAAAGAGACAAATATTTCCCAGAGGTTTATTCCTTGTGCTTTTGCTCTTTGGTGTGGAGCAAAGTTAGCTACCTACGGCAGCTAAATTCTGTTTGGGAGTGAATCCCACTCTGTGTTATCCAGGATGTGTGAGCTGTGTGACTCAAACAGCTTTCAGGGTCTAAGTGTAATCATTAGCCTGAACTAATGCTTTTATGGTGCTAGTATCCTAATTTAAATTGTTTATTTCCCCTTACCCTGACCTTCAGAACTCATAAAAAAAATTTTCTAGTCTAACTACAACTTCTGATAAGTAGTGCATGAGGATATCAGTTTGCTCAGTTGGTTGGCAATGGCCAGTCATCTGTAAAGCTATTTGCATGATATCTGAGAGGTCTGTTCTCAGATCAGTGCACAAACAGAATTCCCATTAACAGTAATACAAGTTATAGACAGGCATGAAAGTAAAGAAACTCCCTAATTAGAAATAATGAAACATGCAGTTCTGAAAGGCAATGGTACCCATATTTGCTTTGATATAAAATGAACACAGGAACTAAAAATGTAACATTAAGCTGATAAAATCAAGTAAGACTAACAGCTTGAAGTACTATGCAGCCCTACATGCAGTCCCTTCATGAACATGTGTAGATTTTATTATCCTGCTGCAAATATGTGCTTTACAAACATTCACTTTGCAAGGTGAATTGGAAAAAATATATGTGGATTTGAATATTTGTTTTCATCCCAACTACTTGTTTGGGAGTGTTCCTTTGGAAATGAGTTGCTGTACAGTTAGCATCATATGATTTCCTGAACTACTTATCATAGAATCATAGAATTATAGAATCACAGAATCAACCAGGCTGGAAAATACCCCAGAGATCATCAAGTTATGCCAAATTATTTCTATTTTAGCATGTACAGGACTTTTGGTGGTGTTTGATATGTATTATATTTAGTGTGTTTACAGAATACTGCCTTTATTTTTTAGGCTGAGGAAGACAATTGCTTTTTAGCATTCTCATGTTAGATCGACTATCTTTTTTATATTGTCCACAAAGAAAAATCTACTTTAAAGTCCATCCTAGAAGAATGTATTAATTTTGTCTAAACTTATCTTCTGGGAATATGGGTTCAGAACTGTTTTCCAGATAAGGTCTCACCATGGCTTTGCAGACCAGTATTTCCTTTACAATTGGTTTGAAATACACGAGGTTGAATTGTTTTTGTTTCACGGTTTATATTAGTAGCTTGTAGCCATTCTCTTTTAAAGTCAATACTTAAATATTTTTTCTTCATATGTTGTCTGATGAGACCAAAGCACGTCACAGAAATTCTTATTATCACCAAATGCATGACCTTGACTTTTGTATCCTTTTTCTTTCCATAATCTGTCCTCAGAGTAAGCCAGTTTGTTAATGAACCTACTGTGCAATGATAAATGCTTCCTTATTGAACCCTCTTTGAGAAATCTGCTTCAGTTTGGAATATATTGCTTGGTATATTACACCAATATTATTAACATAATTATGAAATGAAACCAGTTTAAACTCCAGGTTATCTTCTTCTGACCAAAGAGCTGTTTTCAAACAACCTATGAACATTTCTATTTATTGAGAACACTCAATATTCTTACAGTTCTTGTCTCTCTTTGGACTTTATTGAGTATGCTTACAAATTTTTAAGAAATATCACTGCAGTTGAAATTATCAGATGTTCTGAAAAATCCTGGGTTTGTAAGTAGGTTGCTCACTTACTCTTAACTGAAAATATTAACATTTGTACTGATTATTTCAGTATTTAAAACATGAACAATTGTTTGTATTGTTATGCTCCCTCACTATATTAAATTCTTAGCAGCACGTTTTGTGTAAAACTTATCACTACTCAGTTGAAAATTCTCTTCATAAATATTCAACAATAGCTGCTTAAGTTATTCCGTTTCAGCACATGTGACTGCAGGACATTTGTTCCGTTGTACTAAAATGTCTGTGGAAAACAAAAACGCAGTCACTTAGAAATAATCAAGGGAGATTTTCATTGCAGATTTTCTATGAATAATTGAATTTTTTTTAAAGTATTAATCTCACTGCTTTAGACTCATTGACAGGAATAAAGTAATAATAAGCTTATATCTATAGAAAAGTTCGGGCTTTGTTTTGCTTTGCTTTGGAAAAGTTGAGAAAACCCAAGTTTTTCTGCCAAACTAAAATGACACGTCTTGGCAAACATAAATCTTAGAGCCTTACAGAAAAAGAAAGAAAGACAGGCTGATGGCTAGGCACTTTTTACAGAGAGCATGTGAGGAGAGATCATTTTGATTAATTCAGACTCATTAACCTTGAGTTAGCGAGATTTTCTGGAAAGAGTTTCTAAGTTAGTTCTAGTCAGTTCATGTATTTTATTTCTGTGGGTCATGTGGGAAGTTTTAGCTGGAAATAAATAATATTAAATTGAGGGACTTGTATTTGGGAAATGTTGGAAAGAAGATCCTAAATGCTGACCTCAGAAGATGAGTCATAAATAAAGGAGTTGGACTTCGTGATCCAGCTAGAGACAGAACACAAGATTTCTTTTTCAGACTTCACTGACAGATTGTTTAGCACTGGGAGAACTGTCTAATCTTAGTGTTACTAGGCTTCATGGTATTTTTCTAAAGAAAATACATTTATTTTAGCTGTCTTTTGACAATACATTTAGAATTGTTGTTCAAAACATTTACCTTTCATTATCTGCTATATATTCTCATGATCAACACATATGACTAGGTATGTTCATCAGTAACATAATTTCTGTATCTGCATTGGACAATACTTTCTACTTATGTCAGTCTTCTTTCCTTTACACATAAAGATTTTTTTTACAAATAATTACAAAAAAAAAAAACCATCAATAAAAACGAAACCAAACAAAACCCTAAACCAAAACAAACCAACCAACAAGACAAACAAAACCCAGAAAATTCTCTGCTTTCCCTCAAATAATTAAATAGTTAAATTCCTTGGACCATTATGTAGTGTTTGCTTGATTGTTTTAAAATGAGAAATTAAACAAAATTTTCATAGCCAAATCTAGAAGCCATTCCCATCTAGAGAACTGTAACATGTTCTTGACATATGCCCAAATTCCTTACTAATGTAGAAAGAGTGTTTAGAGAAAGAGAAATCACTAGAAAGAGGAAGTGATATTCAAGCATTCAAAGGGAAGAAATAAATAGTTAACTAATGTCTATTTTACTTGGTTTGGTCATATCATATGTCTTCTGTATTTCTTTAGAGGATGAAACAATGTTAATTTATCCTTTATTTATTAATTTCGAAAATTTGTCAGTTGTGTTCCCTTAGCCTCCATAGTCAATGAAGTCAGTGGTGAATTTCTGAATACTGTGAACTTTTGACAACTAGTTAAATAGTTTGAACTTAATGAGAACTTAGCTTTCCCCACCTTTTCCCCCTTATTCCACAGAAGCAAGACCTACAACATCATTTCTAGTCCTTTGAACTTTACAGGCTAATGCATTTCTGAGATTTCACTAGCCCTGGTCTTTCTAATTGCTCAAACACTGCTTGCTCCATGCTGTTCATGACATGTTTTAATGCTATGTGAGATTAACACTTCTTAGCCTTTGCAAGGTTTGTTTTTGTTCCTCTCTACTTTACTGAAGTGTGACGCTGTTGAAGGGAAAGCACTGACAAAGACTTTTTTTCAGCTGTCGCTATGCTCTTCTGCAGTCAGGCCTTCTGGGAAACCTTCTCTTTTTTTTTTTTTTTTTTTCTGTCCTGATCAGTTTATACTATAACTATCTCGTGGGAAAGATTTTAGAAATTATGTTTAAGATAACTGAGTGGCATATTTGCATTTAGATACTTTGTTGCAACAGATATGTTCATTCTGTAAATATATAAAGAATATGTAATAAATGAAAAGTCTGACTTCCTTAAAGTGAACTGAATCTTCAATCTTGCACTTTAATCCTATAATGCTCTGAGTGAGGTCTAGTCCAGCAAAGTTAGTGGAGCATTGTAGCAACGTGTGTCCTTTCTTAAAACCCTGCACAATGTTACATTGGTAATAAACCACTTCAGTGGTACCAGGACACAGCACCAGACCTTAATTCACCTTTTACCCAGGAGTATAAAAAGAAAAGCACAGGATCAGTGCAACAATTGATGTTGGCTGAGGACTTCTCCAGGATGTGCTAATTTTTTGCTGTTTTCTTGGCTGAAGACCAGATGCTACTCCTTCCAGACCTCTGTACTGTGGGCAAGCACTGATGTACATTTTTTAACATTGTTTGTTATGCTGTTCAGGTCAGAAGAATGACCCTGCCAGAAATTCCCCTTTATGTCCATTTTCTCCTTGGCTTCTACACCAGCTCATCTCAATAATATTCTTTTTTGTGCTATTCATTTAATTCTTCAAGACAATTTAAAAGCCAAACTAGTAAGTACACAGAGGATGTGTCCTCAACACTTTTTTTTGTGAGTGTTCAGAAAGCCCCAAATCTCCACTGGGAGACTCCAGTGTCTGCTGATCAAATATTTCTGTGTCCATGTTAGAGCCCATAGGCAGGTGTGAGCAGAACTAGACAGTGCAGTGCTATAAAATCTTGCAGCTCTGTTATGTGTACCCTCACATACCCACATGAGCTCTGTTTCAGCTGCTGTAAGCCAATAACTTGGTTGTTCCTTCTCTGAAGTGGGACATTTGCCTCTCTACTCCAAGGCACAAAAGCATGTAATACTGGCTTGAATGGACCTGCCATTAGATATTGGACATTCAGATTTTCCAGCAGCCCTCCAAGAAATCAGAAACTTGCCTGAGCTTTAACCGCAGCCATCAACTTTTGTGGATTCTTGATGCTTCCAATCAGTTCTAAACACAATTTCCAGGCAACAGTAAGCGCAAGCAAATTTGATTTGTTTGTATTTGAGAAATGCCCACTGTTTTATTGGGACACAGCTAAATGTGCACATCTGGGTGCTCATCATCAATGGGAGTGCAGGAACAAGCATGCTTTGTGCCTGTTTTGGTAATGACAATATCATTAGTACTCCCAGGAACCAGCTATCTATGAAGGTCACTATCCCCCTTCTAAGCAATGGTCACTGTGCAGGTGATAATTCTGATCTACATTGCCCTTCAATTCTGTCCTATTCCTGTTTGGGTTTTTTGATATTTTTTTTCTGTGTCTATCACTTCTATAATTTTTTTTTATTCTTTTTTTTAGTTCTTCTTCTTTTTGACCCCAATTTGTATATCAGAGATTTAACGTGACCAAAATGTTCAGCTCACAATCTTTCAACGTGAAAGGTATTGTATCTTTTTAATCTGATCTTTGATCAGACAAAAGCTGTTGGGATGTTCTCTTAGGAGAATCCACCACTTGCTCTTTCCACCACTCCCCTATCCAGGTCCTCCTCTTTGGACTTCATGATCAACAGGGAGCATTGAAAATACTTTCTCTTGTCCACAAATGCAGCAAGTACAGCCTAATGCATTTTGGCACACTCTGAGAAATACAAGTTCTAATCATTTTTGACTCTCTGTTTTAGAAACTAGCCGTGTTGGAAGTCTGTACTCTCACTCCAGCTGTGAGGGAAATGAACGTGCATAACCTTTCATTAGTACAGTTCAGCAATGAGTGAGCCATTCCTCTTCATTCATACAAGAAAGTCAAGTGAAAATTAGGAACAAAGGACTCAAACTTCGATTCAAAAAATATTTCTTCTTGCAGAGTTCATAAGCAAGTGAAAATAACACTGTATATAGGGAAATGTTAAGGGATGTCACACTATTTTAGGATTGATCTACAACATGTATACGATATTTTAGGAGTTGTAAATATGATAATGATACTATATAAATAATTTATAAGTTGGTGACAAGTGATAGGGAAAAAATCCTCCATAAAAGCTAGTTTTAGATGAATTTCCAAATATTTATATTTCTAAAGCTCTCTATTTTGTGCCTCTGTTTGGAAAGAACAGCCAAATATACTGTCTTTATTTCCTGAATATTGCATCTTACACATGGATTATGCTTCTCTTCCAGTGCAATAATTTCTTGTTACAGGCATAGATTACAAATAATGTAGAAAATTATATATATAAAAACACTTTTAAAACATTTTTATTGAGAGTAGATATTTCATTTGAAATATCTATAAGATCACATTTTAGCTTTGTATATCCTTTCTGCTAGACTGAAAGTTGAGGGATTTTTAGCTTCATAACAGATAATGTCTTATAAGGTCCTAGTCAAGAATATATGTAAGTACTCTTTTCATGTTATTTACTGACTCTCTACTGTTCACCACCAGGAATCAGTCTGGCACATATAACTTCTAATAATTACGGTACGTTGCTGCTGTGAAATGAGTATCCCAACCTTTTAGAAAAACTGGCTGAAAGTTTCACATTGTGTTTATGAGGTAAGTAGCAGGTCAAAAAGTGGCATACCACAGATGTCTGAAAGAGATTTTTCCAGACAGAAATTTTTTAACTGCTAAATATGTAATCAGTGCTGTAAACTTTGTTATTGTTGGGTTTAGGTTTGTGAGACTCACTGATATTTCAGTCTTACAAAAGCTTGGTTTTGATTTTTTGTGAAAATCTAGCAGATAAATTTTTCTGGATTTCATCTGGTGATTCACTCTGGATAAGAGAACCTTTTATAGCATTGTATGCTCCTCACTAAACAACAGGCACTTTCAATTATTGAATGATGGATTTTGTGACAGAAATTGGTACAGAAAATGGCAAAATGAGAGTTTTGCAACATTTTATATGCAGACTCAGACTGCATAGTGAAGAGACATTGAGGGAGGGTTAAAGGTGAGGGAGAGAAGTTGCTGTAAAATATTGAAAGCATTCATAAAAATTGCAAAAAAGTACAATTTTGCCATACCAAGAAGTGTAACTATTGGTAAAAGTGAGAAGGGAGCAATGGCAGAATAGTACCAATATTTTAACTAACGGTAGCGAGGGTGGTATGTGGACAAGAACAGTGTTTTTTCTTCTGCAGAAGCTTTTATTCAGTACTGTGTAAAGCCTTAAAAAGATTTTTGTAGAAAAGTGGAGTCAAGGACATGAAAGCAAATGAAAATAATAAAATCCAGTGTAGTTTTATCAGAGGTAGATTATGTGAGACTGATTTAATTTTTTTTTTATATAAGTTAAGTGATTTCTTTGACAAGGTTAATACAGTGGACCTAATCTATCTTATGTAAAGTGTTTCCTACAGTGTCCTATAGTAAATCATCACATAAGATGGAGATAATGGCTGTTAAGATGGCAACGATGAGGGGGGAAGAAACTAAAAAGGAAACTGCAACGGCATATTCTTAAGGGAGAATCATCTGCTTGGTGGCTTGGAATTTTCATTAAAATATTCTGAATTTCTCCTTTGTATGGTTATTTCTGACTATATAGATTTCAAATATAGGTAAGTGAAATAGATGGATGGTGTATGCTGACTGTCACATTACTGGCAGCAAAATAAAGGAATGTAGCACCTATGAAAGGGACAGGACTGTGGGGTGCAGGAGGCAAGGACAGCAAATAAGAAATCTTGTTTGCATGATGGCCTTCCTCTTCAGACACTTCCTCTTCAGACACTTCCTCTTCCTGTCCAGAGGACATTTAATGACCACAGGTCTGTCCAATTGATACTTC
Source organism: Pachyramphus minor (assembly GCA_013397135.1). Lineage (NCBI taxonomy): Eukaryota > Metazoa > Chordata > Aves > Passeriformes > Tyrannidae > Pachyramphus > Pachyramphus minor. Next base: position 14,338 of record VYXB01001759.1, on the reverse strand, counting down.
AGAGAAGAGCAACGAAGCTGGTTAAGGGGCTGGAGCACAAGTCTTATGAGGAGTGACTAAGGGAGATGGGCTTGTTTAGCCTGGAGAAAAGGAGGCTCAGGGGAGATCTTTTCACTCCCTATAGCTACCTGA
>VYXB01001758.1:46546-66430 GCA_013397135.1 Pachyramphus minor | reverse complement strand
GAGGTCCTGCCCTGTGAGGAGCCAACTCAGGTCCTTGTCCAGCAGCTCCATGGAGAGGATCCTTATCCCGGATACAAAGAGCTGAAGTTGATCCTGGAGGTGGAGGGACGGCTCCAAACCTTCCAGCTGGACATTCCTGGGCTCCCCAGGGACCGTGTCCAACCTCCTGGGGCTGGAGAATCCCATTCCATGAGCAGCCACTGGTGGCACCTCCCTCATTCCCAGGGGCAGAGCCGCCCCCACGAGGTGTCCCCTGGGATCCGTGTCCCAGATGTTCTCCTCAGGTCCCGTCTGTCCCTGGACATTCCCAGTGCCAGGTCCGGCTCAGGACACGGGGACAGGACCGGAATTCACGGAGGGAGAGGGGGATGATAACGTGGAATGTCTGGGGAGCCAGAGTTTGGGGGGTCTGTGGGGGAAATGGGGCCACAGAGGTTGGAGGGAAACAAAGGTGGAGGTGGAGGAAGGACTTGGAGAACGGGGGTGGTTGGATTTTGGGAGGGATAAGGAGACAAAGGGCCGGAATCCTCATTTTTGGGGTGAGTTTTGTGGCTGGTCGGGTCCAGGATTCCCGTTAAAGATGTGAGGGAAATGAAGTTTGGGATCAGCCCCTCTGCCAGCAAGGAAAAAAAGGGATTTTGAGCACATGGATCTTCCTGCTGCCTGGCTGGGATGATCCTGCTGGGCTGGTTTGGAAGTGGTGGGACTGAAAACTGAGCCAGGCCAGGGGAACTTGGTGGGAATGAGCCTGGGGAGAAGCCCGGGTCGGATGGGGAGGCAGAACATGGGCAAAACAGAAACAGGTGATCCTGGAGAATTCCTACACGGAGCTGGAGGCTGGAATCCCCAACAAAGCACCAGGTGGAATTCCCAGTGTTTATGGGGCCAAGCTCCTCTTTCCTGGGGGTTTTGGGTCTGGTTTGGCAGCAGCCCCCTCTGGCACATCCCGCAGGTTTCATCCTGGAGGAATCCTCGCTTTGGGGAAGATCAAGTGCTCCCGGGGGAATATTTTCAGGGAGATTATTTTAACAAGGCCTTTTGTAGCAGGAAATCAGTGAGTTTAACCTAACAAGCAACTACCAGGCCAGGGGGACAAATAAATCTACTTCCCACCTATTAATTTTACAGGCAGCATAAAGCAGTGTTGAAGTCAAAAGTAGATGTGACCCCAAAAGGCATCGCTCATTTTGACACATATATAGTTTGCCCCCTGCCTGAACCCTGTCCCGTTCCCTAAATCCAGGAAACCGGCTCCCTTTTGTAAAGGATCAGAGCCCTGTGTGTCAGGAATGTGCTCTACCTTAAACCAAAAGGCACTTTTGCCCAGGGAAGGGGTGAATGATGGAGATTTTCCCCTCAAAACAGGGATAATTTTCCTTTTTCTGTGTGTGTTTTATTTGTTTTATTTATTTTTCTCGCGAATCCAGCCAAGCCCAGGCAGGAATTGTTGGGAATTCACCTTGCCAAGCTGCCATGTGAAGAGGGCAGGCAGGGAATTCTGCCACTCAAGCAGGATTTGGAATTGTTGCTCAGCAAAGGAGAGAAGTGGAGGGGGAAAATGCACCTCCAAGATCCAGCCCCATCCCAGGCCTGGAAGTGGATAAGGCCGGAACGCTCCGGCCTTTATCTCCAGAGGGGAGCAGTGAGGAAAAGAAACCAGAGCCCTGGGCACACTCAGGAGGTAAAAATAAAGCCCAGAGTCCCAGTGAAGAGGGTGATTAACCAGTGGAATCAGTGAGCAGGGAAAGGGGAGGATTAACCCCCACTTGAAGCACCTCGAGGGGAGGGTTGGGTTTGTCCAGGGGCTCCGGGAAGGATAAACCCAACCCAGAGTTTGGGGCTGGGATCCCAAGGCACAAGTGGGGGATTCAGCTGCAGCAGGGAAGGATGTGGAGCAGGTGGCAGGAAATGTTGGATGGCAATCCCAGATTTTCCAGGTGGTCCAAGGAGAGACATGAGCAGTGAGACAGTTTGTTCCCTCCGGGGAAAAGGAGATTTGGGGCCAAAACCTTCGATCCCTGAGGGTCTTCCTTGGTTTGGGGTCAGCCCTTCCTTGTTTGAAGGCTTTTGGAGCTCCTGGCAGGGGGGAAGCAGCTCAGCTGGGTGAGGAGAGGAGCCTGATCCAGGGGAATTTCACCCAAATTGATCCAAGATGATCCCCCCCAGCTCCCCATCCCGATATCCCAGAGGTTTGGAATTCCATAGCGACGGAGGCAGGTCCAGCAGAGTCTCCTAATTAAACCCTGATGCACCAGAGCTGTTTTGGTGGTGGGTGATGAAACCCTCAACATTAACATCCATATTTTCCTTGGTGCTGGGTGGATCCAGCCCCTCTGGAGCACATGGATCGGGAATATCTGAGCTCTGGAGTTGGACTGATCCATCCCCACGAGACCTGGGGGTCCTGAGGGCAAACCTCCAACTGGGAGGGGTTCACTGGGCACAGATCTGAGGATTGGAGCCTCACCTTGGCTTGCAAATGTCTTTGGATCCCAACCAAAACCCCGGGAAGGAGCAGAACAGCTCCATGGTGAGGCTGAGCTCTTGCCTGGATCCTCAGGGAACAATTCCATGGGCACCTGACAATCCCTGCAGGTCAGAACACGAGCTCTGGGTGGGTGTTGGTGCCTCAAGTGCAGCTGGGAGTGAAAAGCCCCCCCAAGAAAGTCACATTTTAGGTGCTGAGGGGGCTTGGCAGCTTCTTCAAAGTCACAGCCTGAAGTCCAAATCCTGGGATCAGCCCTCCATCCCTTCTCCTGCTTCTCATTCCCTGCTTTAGCAATAATAGCTGGAATTACCTTGGATTCAGGGAAAGCAGGTGGCTCCCACCCTGCAGGTGGCCCCCAGAAATGGTCAGAAATACTCGTTTTCCGTCATTTTGTTCCTTCATTTTTTCCAGGGTTTGTCCTGGAAGGAGAAGCAAACCTGAGGAGCCATTTTCTCTTTAGGTTTTGGGAACCAACCTGTTTGGTGGCTTCATCTGAAGCCTTTTGTGCAGCTCAGAGAAGGTCACTGTGGTGCTGATGGAGCCTCCACTGATCCTCTGCACCTCAGCTTTCCAATTCCTCCCGAATTCCAGCGTCATCCCCTCCCTTTTCCCTGGTATCCCAGCCCCTGGAAAGCCCTCAGCCCCCTTTGGCTGCACCTGGATCTGTGCTGAGTCAGGTGGAGGAGCAGCCTGACCCCAGAGTCCCCTGGAAAGGGCGGATCAAGGCTTGGGAAAACAGCTCCCAGTGGGACCAACCCTTGCCCAGACACTGAGGAGGATCCAGAGGCCTCTTCTGGTGGAAGGGGGGGTTGGAATGAGGTGATCTCTCGGGTGCCTTCCAACCCAAACCATCCTGGGATTCTCTGACCCCAAATTTGGCTCCTGCTGAGCAGGACATGGATATTTTCAGGCCAAGGGAAGGTCCCCAAAGCTGCCACTCCCCCTCCCTTCCTGCAGCTTTTCCAGGTGAGCTTCAGGCACTGGTTTTATTCCAGTTCTGGAACCAAAGCCAAAGCACAGCCCGAACACTTCAGCTGGAAAAGGGTCACTGCCAGGTTTATTTCTCATGGATAAAATGTCCCATTTCTCCCCAAGAAGTTCCAAAACCAGAGCTCCAAGCCCAGCTGTTGTTGATGGCCACAGAATTCCTGTTTCCTCCCTTCCCTCTGCTCTGGCTTGTTCTCCTCCTCCTTGTTCTCCCAAACATCTCTCCTTCAGCTCCTGCATTTCTGTAGGAAACCCACTTATATCCCTTAGAATTGATCCTCTGCTGCTCTTGGGATCTCCAGTTCTGCTTCCAGAGGGATTTGCCATTTCTTTTTCCAGCTGGAAAGGACAGTGGACCCTGCTCAGCCCCTCTGCTGTCCCAGGAGGGCTCTGCCTTGGGAAGATTCAAATTTTGGGAAGAGAAAAATCTACCAAGATCTGTCATGGACAGAATTGTTCCCCCTGGCTGAGGAAATCCCAGACCCAGAAATGCATCCAGGGATTTCTGCCCTGCTCTTGATTCCTCCCCTGATGCTCAAAGGAAAATAAACTGGCTGAGGGTCTCCTGGCACAGGCAGAGTCAGAATCACAGAATTCCAGACTGGTTTGGGTTGGAAAGGACCTGAAAGCTCATCCAGTGCCACCCCTGCCATGGGCAGGGACACCTTCCATAGCCCAGGCTGCTCCAACCTGGCCTTGGACACTTCCAGGGATCCAGGGGCAGCCACAGCTTCACAGAAAACCAGACACAGAAAACAAAAACACAGAAACCCCCCCATAAAACCAGGGTAAACCCCCCATGATGCTGCAGAGGTTGGATGAGGACCTTCCTCTTCCCCATCCCTGGAGAAAAGCCCCCACCTGCCCCACTTCCACGTGCCCCCAGGTTCCCCTGAGGAATTGGGGCTGGGTTTATTTTTAGACCATGCAGAACTCACCCCCCTCTGACCAGCACAGGCCTTGGGATGATAATGATTATTTGGGTTGCCTCAAACGAAGCAAGTATTCAATTATTTTTTCATTCTCGGGGCTGAAACTTGAGCCAGTTTGTTTTCTGATAAGGCCCATCTGGAGAGAGGACACAGCTGGAATTTTGTCCAAATTAATAAGTGTCCTGGCTCCAAAACAGGTCGTGTTTGTAATGAGCTCAATCCTGGGATAATAACACTGCTGAAACAATAAACGTCACTTTGGGCTCCGCTGCGGTGTCTGGACTGGGAGGCACAAAAACAGTTCTGCTCCAAAGTGTCAGGGGGAGGGCTGGGTAAACTTGGGGAAGTTCAGGTCAGGTGAAATCACACCCGTGGAGACTGTTCTTGGAGTGAGGAGGCTGGAGGAGCCGGGACAGGGAGTGAGGGCACCACTGCTGCCTCCCAGCAGCTGCAGAAAAGCTCTGCCAGGGAGCAGGGGGGGCTGGTTTTGCACCGGCCCCGGGAACTGCACAGTGCTGAGGGATGATGGAAATGTGGGGCTGTGATCAGCTCTTCACACAAAGGCTCAGAGAGTCACAGGATGTGCTGAGCTGGGAGGGACCCCCAGGGACCATCCAGCCCAACCCTCAGCCCTGCACAGGCCCAGCCCCAAGAGTCCCCCCCTGTGCCCCAGAGGATCATCCAAACCCTCCTGGAGCTCTGGCAGCCTTGGGGCTGTGCCCACTGCCCTGGGGAGCCTGGGCAGTGCCAACCACCCTCTGGGGGAAGAACCTTGTGCTGAGATCCACCCTGACCCTGGCTCACTGTGGTTCCTGGTTCAGAGAGAAGGAGAGGTGAAAGGTTTGAGAGAGCACAACTGGATCCCAAATCCCAACAAATAGGGGAAATGGGACACAGTCAGGATTTCCACCTGCACTAAAAGCCTCTTATGTCCTGTATGATTGTTCCTCATGCCAGGATCTCCTCTCCTTCTGAATTCCTCTTGATCCAACCAAGTGCATCTGTCCTGTGCCACAAAACCTTCCCTTCACTTAGAATCCTGGAATGGGTTGGGTTGGAAGGGACCTGAAAGAGCATCTCATTCCACCTCCTGCCATGGGCAGGGACACCTTCCACCAGCCCAGGGTGCTCCAACCTGGCCTTGGACACTTCCAGGGATCCAGGGGCAGCCACAGCTTCTCTGGGCAACCTGGGCCAGGGCCTCCCCACCCTCCCAGCCAGGAATTCCTTCCCAATATCCCATCTAATATCTCCCTATAACCCTGCCCTGTCCCCTTTGTTTCAGCCTTCACACACGAGTTCCACCCCGTGTAACAACAATCGTTCTCCCATTTCAAATTCTTCTCCTCTCCTAAGGAAATTCTCCTTCTTGGTTTGGTGCAAAAATCCATGGAGAGCCTCATCCAAGACAGAGATGAGGAGTTGCTGCTTAGATCATCTCCAAGCCCTGCCAAAACCCGCAGACAAGGTGTTCCTCCAGCTGCCTCCCTGCCAAGGCTGCGTTTGAGCAGCGTTTTTGAGCAGAGCGGGTCAGCAGCTCCATCCAGAGCTGGGATCAGGGGGAATTCACGCTCCTCCCGCCCAAGAAAGTGGGATCCTTGAGCCGAGTTCTTTTCCAAGGGCTTGCATCCATCTCCTGCGTGTTCCCACATGAAAAGAGCTGTGGGATGGGACAGAAATAATCCCAGTGCTCAGCCTGGCTGTGGGACATGACACGTTCAGCGGGAGCAGCCGGTGTGGATTTGCGGGATGGCAAAGGCGGGATTGCAGCAGGATCCCGAGCTGCCGTTTTGGGAATGGTGTTGTCTTGAGGGATGGCTCAGTTCCTTTGCAGGAGATATTGGGAATTGGCACCAGCCTGGCCCACAAGGCTTGGAGTCCTCACCAATCCCTGCTGCCATTTGGATTTCATCAGCTGGTGTGGAAGAACCACCTCTGCTTTGTTCCTGTTCCTTGTCCTCACCAAAGGCCAGAAAAAGTCCCTCAAATCAGGTTTTCCCTCATCCCTGAATTTTTTCACTCACCAGTAACACCCTCAAACCTCCCAATAACTGAGAAACCTCTGAAACAGGACCATAAATGTCCTTTTTGGTTGCAATCCTGGCCTGAACAGATGTCAATTCTGAATTTTTCTAGTTGAGATGACAGAAATCACCTTTTTTCTTTCCCACCCTGAAAATATTCCCTCAGGTTTGAATTTTGCTGCAGGAAATCCTTCCCTGTGTCCGAGCAAAAGATCTCCACCTGTCTGGCTTTTCCTTCATTCCGTGTCTTGCTTTGTCCCCAGGACAGAATCACAACATGTGGCTGTCTGGGATCCATCCAGAGAATCCTGTGGAATGTTACTGGGATGACTGATCAGCTTTTTTTAGGGAGAGGTGGGGTGGGAAAAGCAGGAAGCAACCAGACACCAAACCCTCTGTGCTGTTCACCAGCTGGAGAACTTCAACCAGGTCCAAAGGCAAAGTGTTGGTTCCAGCAGAGCTCTGTGATCACAGAGTTATGGAATTACTGGGGATGGAAAAGACCCTTTGGATCATCCAGTCCAAGCATCCCCCAGCGCTGCCAAGGCCACCCCTGTCCCCTGTCCCCAAGTGCCACATCCACAGGGATTTTAAATCCCTGCAGGGATTGGGGATCCACCGCTGCCCTGGGCAGCTGGACCAGGGATAGAAAAACCTTTCCAGGAAGGAATTTTTCCCAATATCCAACCCAAACATCCCTGGTGCAACTCAAGGCCATGTTCTACTGTCAGTGGGACAGAATTCCAGGTGGGTCTGGCAACGTTTTGATCCCCCAACTTCAGTTCTGGTGGCATCTGAAAGAGCATTTGGTGATGATTTCACTGTTAATCCCAATTAAACACAAGGAGACAGGAGAAATCAAATCCAGTTCTGTTCCCAGCCAACAACAGCTCTTCTTCCTTTGTTCCCGCTCTCATGGAGGCTCTGGAAGGAAGGGCAGCAGGAAAACAGGAATTTGGGATTTGCCAAACCAACTCCAACCCTGTTAAATCCATGCCAAGGAGCCCCAGAGTCAATCTGAGGCCTTTTTGCTTGACCAGGAGCAGGAATGTTCCAGTGATTCCACAGCCTCCGGTTTTTCCTGGTGCTTGATGAAGTGAGAATGAGGAAAAGTTGAAGTTTCCAGCAGCTGCTGACGGGAATTGGCAAAAAAGGTCCTGGAAAAGGCTGTGGAGGGAGCTCAACTTGCAACACAGCGAGGCCACAGAGCCTGTCCTGCTCCCTCACCCGGCATTCCTGCAGGATTCAGGGATTCAGGAGAGTTGGAGAACCTCAGGAGAGGCCATGGCATGTGGAGCTTTGCAGCTTCTTGTTCCAGGTCTCCAGGGTTGGTCCTAAGATCTGGACAAAAGGGGAGTGGTGGTGGATTTATTGGTGTGGGAAAGACACGGGGAAAGCAGGAATAACTGTTTCCAAGGAGCCTGTGGGATGGAGCTTCCATGTCCTCATCAAAATTGATCCAGGAGTGCAGCAACTTATATCAATGATTAAAGGGATGAAGGAAAACCTTATTTGAGGGACCTTTTTTCGGCCTCTTTGATGAGGACAAGGACAGGAACAGTGAGGAAACAGCACAACTTGGATCCAAACAACTCCCCCCAAAAGACTTGGAATCATAGAACGGTGAAGGTTGGAAAGATCTCGGAGATCATCAAGTCCCACCATCATCCCAGCATTTGTCCAAGTCTACCTGACCCAGGCAGTGCAGCGACACCCAGGCCCATGACCAGGCCCACTCTGCTGCACTTCTGTTCCTTGGACAAGTGATTCCCAGGAGCCTGGTGGTCACAGAATCATGGAATCATGGAATGGGATGGTCCTTTAAGCACCTCCCCTCTGAGGAAAGGCTGAGAGAAGTGGGATTGTTCAGCCTGGAGAAGGGAAGGATTCAGGGCCTTCCAGTTCCTGAGGGGCTCCAAGGAAGGCAGAGAGGGACTGGGGACAAGGGAGGGAGGGACAGGACACAAGGAACAGAAGGAATTCCTGGCTGGGAGGGTGGGGAGGCCCTGGCCCAGGTTGGGCAGAGAAGCTGTGGCTGCCCCTGGATCCCTGGAAGTGTCCAAGGCCAGGCTGGAGCCACCTGGGCTGGTGGAAGGTGTCCCTGCCCGTGGGAATAAAATGAGCTTTAAAATCCCTTCCAACCCAAACCATTCTGGGATTCTCTGACGCCACAGGAGGAGCCAAGGGGGAATATCCCCGTGCAGGAGGGAGGGAAACAGGGAGAGCAGGGATGGCTGGAATTCCAGGAGAGCTGCCCAGCACTTCCAGGGCTGCTCCCCCTGACAAATCCAACCCCGAGCAGAACAGAGCTGCTGAAACGCCGAAGAGCAGCAGCAGAGTCACAAGATCCGAGTTTTCCAGCCCAGCCTGGACGAGGGGTTGGATTTTCCAACAACATTTCCCGAGGCCTGAGTGGGAGAGGCCCCTGGGAACAGTGACTGCCCTGCAGTCCCGGCCCAGTGACAAAGCCAGGGGTTAAGGACAATCCGTCTCCACGCTGGCGGCTCCCTCCGCCACCTCCAGCCCTTCGGAATTTGTTGCTGCTCCCTCAGGGCTGGAAATAATGTTTGAAACCCTCTTCAGTCCACTGGTGAGGTAACTGTGGCTGGAATTACACAGGGAGAATCCTTGAGGAATACAAGGCACCCGTGTCCTTTTACAGGGATCCACAGCAGGGCACTCACAGGTGATTTTATGGAATTCTGTGCTCGGTCACCGTCCTGATTTCACCATCAGAGAGGTTGAACCACAGGCATTTAATCCAGGATCCGACTGGAAATTAAATTATCAAATGCAGAATAAAAAGAAAAAAAGAGATTTCCATTCTGTGGCTCAGAACTGTCTTGATTTGGGGAAATTTTATTTATTTTTACTGGAGAAATGTTGTTTATTTTATGGCCCAGGAGCGTCCTGATTTAGAGAAATTTTATGTAATTTGTGACTCAGGAATGTCTTGATTTGGAGGAATTTTATTTATTTTATGGATCAGGAACAATTTGATTTGGAGAAAATGTATTTATTTTGTGGCTCAGGAACATCTTGGTTTGGAGAAATTCCCTCTGCACAGCGAACAGGAGCAGGGGGAATCAGGGATAAATTTCAGGAATAACTGTGTTAACAATTCCCTGGTTCCCAGAGGATCCACCCGTAATCACAGCCACAATCCCAGCATCCCTCATCCAAACATTCCTGGATTGATCCCTGGCTTTTCTGGGAAGCACAGACAGGAAACAGCAATCCCAGACCTTTCTCTCTGGATAAACATCAGTTTTGTTGTTATTTCCCTTCATTTTGGGATTGTTGGAGGATTTTGCTGCGACAGCTCCCCCGTGATCTGTTCCCTGGGAGCCAAGTCAGGACTAAAGGAAATGGAATTATTTCACATGAGGACTTGGGAATTCTTTGGAGTATCAGGGCAGAATCCCAGCTCTGCTGCCTCATGGTATTCCCAGCTCCAGGGTTTTTATGGGAGCAGCTGAGTGTCATTTTGAATAATTTAATGGATAAAGGGCCAACCCACCTTCCCAATCCCAACTCCAATCCTGCCCAGGGGGCAAAGGAATGTGCCCATGGAGGACCATGAGCTGCCAATCCCTCTTGGAATGAGTCATCCAGTTCCACCAGGAAATATGGAAGTGAGGAATCTTTCCTGTCCCTGCTTCCCTGGAGCTCTTGGCCCCCTCAGGGGGGATCTTTCAAGGATGAAAGAAATGGAGAAATCCCTAAAATTTACCTTCCCCAAAAGGCCATAAATGAGGAAATTCTGCTGAACTCCCATTTTTCATCAAGGCTGAAAGTGGATTTAGTCCTGGATTTCTTGCTGGAAACACGATGGACAGTTTGGATCATTGAATATCAAATAATTTGAGAACTAATTAGAGCCAAATCAACTTTATTACTGATTTGAATTAAAATTTTTATAACTTGGATCCTGGAATGGAATCTTTTTAAAGCATTGTGCCTGTGAACACAAGGCAAATTAAATTCCTGGAAGACTGGGAAGTGTGGCTGGAATACAAGGATCAGCTTGGAGAGCTGGGCACTGGGACATCCCTATTTCCTTCCAGGACCACCACAAACTTCCAGGGCTGAGGACCAGAAGGTCCCACCAAGTGTTGGAGCCTGGAAAAATGGGAGCTGTTTGTTTCCCATTTTCCCTCCTTTGCTCAGTTTATTTTTAATTAAAAAAACCCAACAATTCAGGCAAAAAAAAAAAATCATCAAATTCCACAACTTTTGGCCTTTTCTCGTGCTCTTTTCAGACCAAAAAAAACCACAAAACACCAATTTCCACAACTTTGGGGCTTTTCTTCATGTTCTTTCCCTTGCTGTGAAGACTTTGCGGGTGGCAACATCTGTGGGAGGGGGGGCTGTGATTAATGAGGGGGATAAAGGGCTTTTTCCCACCTTTCCCGAGGAAGAAGGTGATTAATTGGAGCCTCCTCGGATGTGATTTATTCCCTCATTTTCCCAGCTGGTGTTTGGACCCACCTGAGGTGTTCGAGCCACCTTTGTCCTGGGCGAGGGAAGACGAATTATCCCTTTCCCAACCCATCAAATAAAAGGGCTCTGGATCCCTTCCTCCATTTCTGATGGATGAAGCTCCAGGTTGAGCAGCACAAGGCTTGGGAAAAGCCAGGATGGATCCTTTTACGCTCTGCTTGGAATGTGGCCCAGGAATGTGACCCCACGCTGGGCCATAAATCAGCTCTGCAGCCCCTGGGGAGGAACGTGGTTGGTCCCCCCACCTTCCCACCCTTGTGGGATCATTAAATCCCTCCTGGAAAATGGCTCTGCTGGCACTTCCCACTGTGAGGAGAAGGGGTGGGGAAAGGGAGAGGATCCATCCAGGTGGGCTCTGGGATTTCCAGGGACAGGACAAGTGAGGAGGAAAAACCGTGAGCTGGGAGGAACCGAGTGGAGAGAGGAGGGGACTCATCGCTCCCACCAAGTCGTGGCAGGGCCGGAATTCCAGCTGGGGAATATTCTGCTTGGAAAACCTGTTTGGAACTTAGGCTGGACTCCAGTTGTCTTGGTGATTTGTGGCGAGCTGACCTTGGAATTCTTCTGGGAAGGATTGTTCTGGGAAGGATTGTTCTGGAAAGGTTTCTTCTGGGAAAGATTGATCTGGGAAGGATTGTTCTGGGAAGGATTCTTCTGGGAAGGTTTCTTCTGGGAAGGATTGATCTGGGAAAGATTGTTCTGGGAAGGATTCTTCTGGGAAGGTTTCTTCTGGGAAGGATTGATCTGGGAAGGTTTCTTCTGGAAAGGATTGATCTGGGAAGGATTCTTCTGGAAAGGATTCTTCTGGGAAGGTTTCTTCTGGGAAGGTTTCTTCTGGAAAGGGCTTTTTTGGGGCTCTCTGATGGATTGAAACCCAACCCTTGATAGGCCAACACCAAAAGCATCCCAATATTTTGGTTCTAAAACCAGACCAGAGAAATGAGTTTTGGAGCCACCTGAAAGAAATGAGTGTTTTTTGAGTCTGAATTTGAGTCTAAACTTGGATCTCAATTTGAGTCTAAATTTCAGTCTAAATTCTTGCCCCACACAGGCCAGGGAACGCCATCCCATTATCCCTGTCCATTCCCAAAGGATGGGACTCACTGAACATTTTTCCTTCTGCTCTGACATTTCCCCTGTTTTTTGGAGGACCCAAAACCGGCCAAGTTTGTGTTTGGACATGGACACACTTGGAGGAAACTCGATCCCGTTGACTCCTGAGGTTTGTTTTTAGGAGAAGGAATCAACTCCCCCCTTTTTTGAGTCACGGCTCTGACAAATATTTGACCTCTGAAATCCTCCCCCAGCCGGATTTGACCCAGGAGGAAGTTTTTTTACACTTAACTGGAAGTTCTAAATAAAAAAACAAATTACCTCGGGGCCTCCTGAGCTGAAGGACATTCCAAAATATTTCCTAAACCAAGAAGTGTCGGATTTCGGGTCATGGCAACCCAAATTTCTGAATTTAGAGGAGTCTAAAATTTGAATTCAGAGCGGGAAGAAAATTGAAAATCGAGAGGAATTTTGAGTGAAACCAGAAAATCTGGTTATAAATGTAGAAGTTGAACTGCCTGAAGTGACTTTTTATTATAAATTATTTGGTGGCACTGAGACCGTTCCCTCAGCGTTTCCCTGTTGCCAAAACTGTTGGAATATTTCAGATGGTTTCTGGCAACAGTTCCAGCCAAAAAATTCCTGTGCCTGGAGCTGCCACAGGGAAATAAATGATGTCCCAAGTGAATCCCCTTCTTGAGCAAAGTCTGGAATGTCACCTGGCTTTCCTCCGTTGGTTTTTGTGCCAGCCATGGATTTTGCCTGTTGTTCCCTGTGTTTAATCAATCCCAAAACCCAAGTCTGGGCTCTGTGCTCCCAGAGCTGTCTGGAAAGAGAGATGAAACATTCCCAGAGCTGCAGATCCCTCTGGTTGTGTGTCCAGCCAGAGGAAAGTTGGACATTCTCTTCCCATGGCCCTTAATCCCATGGGATTAAGTAAAAAAAAAATAATAAAAAAAAAAGACTTTAAAGAGTTTCCCAGAGTTTATTTCCATCACTTCTAGAACCAAAAGGAATATCATGGAATCCCACAAACGAAGGCAGAAGCTCATCCAAGGTGGACAAACTCCATTTGAAGGGTGATAAATCCCAAATTAACGTTACAAAACCTCAGCTATTTGTTTGTCAACCTGGGGCAGCTCAAGGTCTGCACATTATTCCGGAATAAAAATCAAATGGCACTTTCTGGTGGAGCTCCAGCTTGACCTTTCCCGACATTTCCGAAGCACAAAGCCCCCAAAACTCTGGCGGGAGAGGAGCTGGGATGACGCTGATTCCTCCTGAAGCTCCTTCAGGCCCTTTTTTTGGACGGGGATCTTCGTCACCCGTTTCTTTTGTGATTCCTTTGTCAGGTTTTTCTTCTCCCTCCGGATCCCCAGGAAACAGAAAAACTTTGAAAAACGAAGGTTTGGGGAAAAGGGGGGGTTGGGGGTGGAATTTTTCCTCTTGTTTCTCTCGACTCCTTAAATCGTTTCGTTCTCCTGTTCTTTTAATATCAAACCCAGCGGTTTTGGGGGTTTCACAGAGGCAAAAGTGCCTTCACGGGGATCAAGGGAGCTTCCAGCAGTTTCTCTCTCTAAATTTATGGCACCTCATGGAAAACCCATTGAATTTTCCTCTTCCTCGAAATCCAAATAATTAAGACCAAAAAAAAAGAATATTCTCCAACAACACCCAAAGAAGGTGATTTTTGACCTGAAGGGAAATCTGCTAAAAATGCTTAAATTTTGCTTAATCTGCCATGATTCCAGGTCAGGAAGAAACTTGGGAAAAGCTTTTTTTTTACTTTTTTTTGGGGGAAATGGTGATTTCCTCTCACTGCCAGGGGGAAATTTGGTCCTGACAGTTGTTTTTCCCTGGTGTCCCTTAGACACAGACAAAGAAAAGCCGGTTGGCTCCTTCCCATGGATTTTCTTTGGGAATATATTGTCTTCTTCAGGTCTGCCCTGTCTCATGGAATTATCCGACTTGACTGGGAGTGTCTCTCCGTGTCTGTGATCTGGCTCATTCCCTGAAATTATCCTGGAATGATAGGTGGATTTGAAATTACAATACCTATAAACAGGTAAGGAGTGTCTGAAAGGCAGGTTTTAAAGGAAAAAAAGACGTGAAATTGGGTTTTCAATGGAGTGAAAAGTAATTTTCACCTAAAAGCCTCCTAGAGGAGAGCGGAGGAGGGTTTATCCCAAATTATTGAACAGTTTCTCCCTGTATTTGTCAGGACCTTTCATCTCCCTCCCCTCTCTCCTCACTCATCTCCACCAGGTTTTTGATGCAATCACCAACCAAATCCAAATTTTTAGAAGGGCTTTAATTCAAATTACCTGTAAAAAACAAATTTGAATGTTTCATAGAGTCACAGAGTGGTTTGGGTGGGAAGGGACTTTAAGGATCATCCAGTTCCACCCCCTGCCATGGGCAGGGACATTTCCCAGATTGCTCCAGCCTGGCCTTGGACACTTCCAGGGATCCAGGGGCAGCCACAGCTTCTCTGGGAATTCCATGCCAGCCCCTCCCCACCCTCACAGGGAGGAATTTATTCCATATATCCAACCGAAATTTCCCCTCTCTCGGTTCAAACCTGTTTCTCCTCGTCCTGTAACTGAACAAATGTATTTCCTTCTTCCTTTTTACGATACTTTTGCAGGAAATCTCCTTTTCCCCACCCTGACGGAGTGAGAGGTGAGAGCAGAGCTGCCCTTTGCAGAGAGAGCAGAAACTGCTGAAGCAGCAGCGAGGTTGGGGTGGTTTGTGTTTGCTCTTGGAGTTCAGGCCAATTCCCTGGGAACAAAACAGGAAAAAAGGGAGAGGGAAGGTTAAAAACGCAGCTTCTGTCTCTGGTGCTGACTGTGCCCCGGGGGAGGGACGTGGCTGTGGCACAGATCCACAGGAGCTCCTCAGAGGGGGATTTTGGGGATCACGGGGTCCTTGGCTGGGCTGGTTTTAGCTGCCCTTTCCACCCCTGGGCTCGGGGCTGTTGGGCACTGGGGGAGGGCAGGGAGAGAGGTGGGATGGGGATGAGCACAGGGATTCCTGACTCCTGTGTGGGACAGTGCTGAGGACTTCAAAATTCAGAGGTGGGTCCTGATCCGCTGCTGAGGTTGTGCCAATGAAGGTTCATTTATATCCCACAGATAGAATCATGGAATCATGGAATGGGTTGTGTTGGGAGGGATTTTAAAGGCCGTCCAGTGACACCCCCTGCCATGGGCAGGGACACCTTCCACTAGCTCAGGCTGCTCCAACCTGGCCTTGGACACTTCCAGGGATCCAGGGGCAGCCACAGCTTCTCTGCCCAACCTGTGCCAGGGCCTCCCCCTGTCCCAGCCAGGAATTCCTTCCCAATATCCCATCTCTCCCTGCCCTCCTTGAGCTTAAGGCCATTTCCCTTTGTCCTGTCCCTCCATCCCTTGTCCAAATTCCCTCTCCATCCTTCTTTTATCTCATCCTGCTGGTGCCACCAAACTTCCCATCAGCACCTTGAACACCCAGAGCTCAGTTGGACCTGACCAGGTGAGCAGGGAATCCCAAATTCCACCCCCAGGATCTCCTGGCAGGAGCTCTGACAGGGATTTCAGTTCCCTGGGGAGCTGTTGTTGGGTTCTAACACACCAAAGCAGCAATTGAGATGATTATTGAAAGCAGATTTATTAAGGATTAACGAGAGGAGCGTGGGAGTGACAAAAGCCCTCCCTTAATCTTTGGGCTGGGCTGGTTTTGATAATCATCCCAAACTGGGAATAGCAGCAAAGTCCTTATCATATAAATCTGATGGGGGGTTTAATATGACAACTTATCTTATGTTTAAATATCAACTGATTATTAGAAACACGTCCATTGAAAATTAAGCTTAAATAAACACACATGTTTTCCCAACCAATTGGGAGTCAGTTTGAAGCCATAGTTTGTTTTATTGTGACTTTATTTTTATTTTTTTTGCTGCAGAGTGGCTTTGTTTGCTCCCCATTCCTCACATATCCGGGATGGTTTTCATTCCCGACTCGTGGGTGCTCATCCAGCGCTTATTTGGGAAAACAATAATAAAAATAATAATAATAATCATGCATTTGATTGGGATGGACCCCCCCCAGCCCTGGCTCTGGCTGTTCCATAAACAACAAATCCAATACCCGGAGAGCACTAAAGCATCCAAGGGAAGGGAAGCCAAGCAGGGATCAAAATCCAGCAGAACCCGTGGAATGAAAGCAAAACACGGGCGCGTGCTTGGGAGGACGAGCGGTCGGAGCTTCCCTGGAAAGCAAAACAAGGCAAGAGCCCCGTCTGGGGAGAGCCAGCAGGAGAGGGGGGAAATTCGGGATGCGCAGGAGGGAGTGTCTGCCCGGCTGGGGGGGTGAGCTGGGGCAGCATGGATGTGACCTTGGGACTGATCCGTGGTTTATGGGCAAAGAAAAGGCTCTGAGAGGGGAAGATCAGGTCCAGGGCAGATGAGGGATGAAGGTTGGAATGGATGTACCCTTGGATCTCNCAAAGCCGAGGCTCTGAGAGGGGAAGATCAGGCTCCAGGGCAGATGAGGGATGAAGCAGGTTGGAATGGATGTGCCCTTGGGTCTGATCCATGTTTTATGGCAAAGCCAAGGCTCTGAGAATGGATGTGCCCTTGGGACTGATCCATGTTTTAGGGGCAAAGCCGAGGCTCTGAGAGGGGAAGATCAAGCTCCAGGGCAGATGAGGGATGAAGCAGGTTGGAATGGATGTGCCCTTGGATGTCATCCATGTTTTAGGGGCAAATCCAAGGCTCTGGGAGGCAAAGATCTGCTCAGGGAACCAGCAGCACTTGAGCTGGGGGGTGCTGATGATCCCTGACTCCCTAATCCTGGCAGGGAGAGCTGTGGGAATGGTGTGGACTCTCCAAGGAAGAGGAACCCAGTTCTTCCCAAAAGGGACCACTAGACCAGAGAACAACCATCTCCCCATCCCGCCCCACATCCCCTCCTTGCCCCAGGACCTCTTCCCAATCCACCCATACTGGGAGGAGATCAAAATCTTCCTTCTCCTTCTTCTATATTATTATTATTATTATTATTATTATTATTGTTATTATTCAGGGGTTAATCCAACTGGATTCTTTCTTCAGATTGCTCTTGGCCAACTGTCCCGATCTCAACTGAGTTTTCCAGGTGTGGAAATCAAGAAGTGGTTCCAGACCTGGATTTGTCGGGTGCCTGACGTGCCCAAGGCTGGGCAGACACAGCTTTAGAGTGAAATTATTGTCTGACCTCCAACAGGTCACAGAAAGAATCCTGCAGGAGAAATTTCTGTGTGAAATGGTGTGAACTTTATCCTTAATCCTCTACTTCCCTCATCCTCACCTAGTTGGGAATTACTGGAAATAGTGGAGAATCCTTGCTCCATCCATCCATCCATCCATCCATCCATCCATCCATCCATCCATCCACCCATTCATCCATCCGTCCGTCAATCCATCCATCCATCCATCCATCCATCCATCCATCCATCCATCCATCCATCCATCCATCCATCCATCCCTCCCTCTCTTTATCCACCCATTCCTTCATTCCCCTCCAAACCCAAAGTATCTAAAGCACATCATGAAATTGCCTCTTTCCCCTCCACCCCCAGGGATTTGAGTCCCTTAATCATGGGCAGGAAGTCTCTTCAGATGTGCCCTGAGGTGTCCGAGTTGTCCTCCTGAGCCTGAGCTTTATCCCACCTCACAGAACCATGGAATCATGGAGTGGTGTTGGGTTGGGAGGCACCTTACAGCTCATCTCCTTCCACCCCAGGGACACTTCCACCATCCCAGGCCCTGTCCTGTCACACAGAGCCAGAACACTGACAATTTTTAGGAAGGGACCTGCCCATTTGGAATGCCAGACTCCAGGTGGGATGTCCCTAACCCTGATGTCCCCAACCCTGATGTTCCCAAGCCCCTCAAACGGAGCTGGACATATTTTTCAGGACCTCAACTGAGTTGCGGATCCTCCCAGTGCTCAGCTCTCCCCAAAGGGAGCCCAGTGCCTTGTTCCCGGAGTCTCACCAGGCGGAATGACTGAGCCTGGAATTGCCTTGGGATCTCTGGAGCTGCTGATCTCTGCCTGGCATTTCCAGCCCTGCCCGTGCCACTCCTCTGGCTTTGCAGGGCCGGGCAGTGCCCGTCAACACGTTCCCGAGCTCAGGGAGGCTTAACTTGGAGACAGGAGCTGGTTCCAGACTTGTCCACGGGCACGAAAAACAAATGGAAAAAGAAAAAAAAAAGAGGGAAAAAAGCTTCCAGGAAGCACTGGAACAGCTGCAGTCTTGCCCTTTGAAAAGTGCAGGTAATTAGGAGCTTAGTGTGGAATCCCAGTAATTGGGCTTGGATGAGGTCACTGCTCCCTGTCCTGTGTCACATCCTGGCTCTGCCGCAGGGGGCTGGGGGGAGACAGGGATCAGCCTCGGGAATATGCACTGAGAGAAGGGTTTTAGGGAGTGTAGAACAGCAGGAATCACCCCTGGGAACAGCCAGGAAGTTTTTCTGGAGACACGGACCACGGGAAGGGGAGAAGGGATAATGGATGGGAATGGGCTTTATCCAGAGGGGGGCACAGGAACTCATGGATGTTTGGAGTGTGTGAAATGAAGAGGAGGAAGAACAGTCCCAAAACCAGGCACTGACCTGTTGGGAACATCCCCACCTCTCCTGGATCCTTCCCATCCATCGGGAATGGTGGGAGTCAGGTCCTGGCAGGTGGGTAAGAAGAGCCCCCCAGGCATCTGCATTTCCAACCCTCCTTCTCCCCTTCCCCATCCCTGAATTCGGCTTTTACACCCCTGAGGATTGGAAAATAAGGGATTTACCAAAATAAATGGGAATAAAGTGAAAACCTGGCATTTTTAACCACACAGGGACCCCTGAGTGTCCACTGGCCAGGGAATATTCCTGCAGAGCCAATAATTCCACAAATTCCATGTTTTAGAGGAGCACCCTCCGTGTTTTAAGGCTCCAGATGCTCTCACTCCGCTCCTAAATCTCCTGCCTAGGGAATCTCACTTTCTCACTTTCCTTACCAGCAGAACAGACAGTTTTCCAGCACCATCCAAGCGAATTCCCTGGAAAAGCCAACCTTGTGAACTCCCCCCGTGGTGGTTCCCCCCAGGGCAGGTTTCCAGCTCTCCCAGTGTCCCAGTGCTCCCAGTTTGGGGCAGAAGTGGCAGAAATCCCCTTCCCCTGTGCCACTGACTCTCACCCCGGGCTGTTCAGGACCCGCAGTGGGGGCGTTTTAAGGTGTATTTTAAAAGCTTTCCTTTATATTTAGGGCATTTCAGTCCTGAAATACTGAGATACAAAAATACTGAGATATAAAAATACTGAGATATAAAAATACTGACAGCAAAGATATTAAAATACTAAAACACTGAGGCTGAACAGGTGTTCAGGAGCAAGAAGCTGCAGTTTGAGGCCCGAAGGCAGCAACGCTTTTTATCCCAACAAACATCTCTAAAACACACACTGGAGCTTTCTGAATATCCTGCTTTCCTCCCCTTTCCCCCTCAGATTTTTCACTGCTTATTAAAATATATCTGTATTAGATATCCAATATATATAATACATAGAGAAGATTAAATTTATTTTATATATATTGTAGAATAGAATAGATAATAATATAGAATAATACAATGAAGTATATATATAATATATACATTACTGTAATATAAACATATAAATAATATTATGTATATATTGTTTATATTATATATAATATATATTATGTCTGTATATATTACATATGTATGTGTTATATATAACATCTATGTATATTTTATATGTATATACATGTATATATTAAATATACACATAATATATAAATATAATATAATGACATATATATACACATATAATGTAATATATAATTACATTATAATTACATTATAATTA
>VYXB01001758.1:14822-30120 GCA_013397135.1 Pachyramphus minor | reverse complement strand
AGGTGCTGGGTGAGGGCAGGAGGTGCTGGATGAGGGCAGGAGGTGTTGGGTGAGGGCAGGAGGTGCTGGATGAGGGCAGGAGGTGTTGGGTGAGGGCAGGAGGTGCAGGTGGACTCGGTGACCCCGAGGATTCCGGCTGGGAAGCAGGAGGGGATGGAAGTGGAGCAGGCAGACATGAAGGTGCTGCAGGGGCAGCGCTGGCACCCGGGAGGGCTCTGTCTGAGAGGAAAAAGGTGTTTCCTTCCTGAGCTGGCAGCTCTTCCATGAGCTGGGCAATGCACGAGTCAAACCAGGGTCATTCCCCTGCCAGGCCAGTTCCCAGTGCTGCTTGGAGAGGCTGCTCCACCCCTGGAAGTGTCCAAGGCCATGTTGGATGGAGCTCAGAGCAACCTGGGCTGGCGAGTGGCATCCCTGCCATGGGAACGGGATGATCTTTGAGGTCCTTCCCCACCCAAACCATTCCATGAGTCTACATTTTGCCCTGTGTGACTTCATGCAACCCCCTGATCTTACACAGCCTCACCCAGGGAGTCTCTCCAGCTTTTCCCTGCCCACATTTGGTTAATTCCTGTGTCCAGCCTGACACTTCAGAGTGGAGAATATTTTTTTCACTATGGATCTGCCTTTCCTTTGAAGCAGAGGAGATTCCTTGCAGGAAATGAACCTTTTATAAGTGATGGATGGAACACGCAGGAGCCCCGACCCAAAGCTGTATTTACATTTTTATGGCAAAAGCCATCCAGAGAGAGGGAAGCAAAGCTGGCAGTGAGGATGTTTCTGTGCCTGGAATATCAGCCCTCCAGGGGGGGCTGGATTGCTCAGCTCATTTTGACACACAGTCCTTCCCTTAGTTGAAGCAGGGAAATTTGTGAGCCAACAGTTCTGACTCTCCTGGCCCAACTTTGTAGCCAAAGCAGTAAAAATCTCGATGGGAAAAGCAGATGATATTTCAAGAAATCACGTTCAGGGGCTACATTTGAGCAAGATTCATTGCCTGGAGAAAAGTCAGCTGGAGAATAACTGTGTGGGTCTCACTCTTTGGAGGGAGAGATGATGGATTGCAAATTGATCAGGGAGCAAGAAATTCCTGCTGTTGTGTATAAAATAGGTTAGTGTTGCACTGGGTTGTACCAGCAGGAATATTTCCTTCTGCTGGAAGCTTGTTCCAGTCAGGATTGGCTGATCCAGGGCAAGAAAGATATGGATAAACTGGAGAGTCCATTTGGAGCATGAGGAGGATGATAAGGGAGATGACTTAGAAGAAAAACTCAAATGAGGCCAAAGAACTGGGTGAAGGAAGAAGAAAGAAAGTGAAGGAAGAATCCAAATGAAAACTTGAAATATGTCAGAAAGTACATGGAGAAAGGAAAGAATTTATGTCCAAAGGTTGAATGGAAATTTAGGTTGGCCTTTAGTTTCCCTTTCCTGAGGTGAAGGATTCAAAGCACAGGTTATTGGAAGGAAAGGGGCATCTCCAATCTTTAGGAGGAGGCTGGAGCCAAAAATTCAGCCAAAAATCTACCAAAAATTCAGAGAGAAAATGGGAGCGAAGGACAGACTGGAAGATGTCCTGATATCCCTCCTGGAAATCTGAGTGCTCTGTCTAAAAAAGGGATATTAGGAAAGGACCAGAGCAGAGAAACAAATCACTTCAGAAAGGAAAAGGAATTAGGAATAAGAGTCACAGTGAAATCAAGGAATGGAAAACAGGCACGAGGAGAAGTGCCTGGAACTGAAAGAACTCATGAAGGAGCAGTGGAAGCCCTTGGCCTGGAGTCAGCCAGAAGCAAACCTGGGGGAATATGGAGCAGGGAACAGCTTCACCTTGGCCAAGGGTGAATAGACAAGTTGATCCAATGGGCCTTTTCCAGGTCTTCTCGTGGTGACTCCGTGGATGAGGGTGGTGGGAGCGGGGCCTGCTCAGGGAAGCCAAACCCAACAGCAGAAGCCACCTCAGGAGAGCAGCCAGCAGGAGGAAGGGTCACCTCCCCATCAACAGCTTTGCACTCCAACAGGTCCCCCTGGTCCAGCTGACTGCTGGTGACTCCTGGGAGGGGCTGGGACAACACTCCGACCCCTTCTCCCAAAATCATTTGCAGCACAGGAGTCGCTCCTGAATCCCAGAGGTTCTATTGAGCAGCACTTGCTGGAGCAGCTCCTGCAGCCAGAGGAGGCTGCTGTGGGAAGGTGAAGGAGTAACTGTGCTCACAGCAACTCTGCTTCTTTCTCAGGGGTGGGTTTTGCTCCTGAGTTACACCAGGGATGCTCCAGAAAAGCCCCTTTGCTGCTGCTGCTGCTGCTCTTCAGTATTTTGGTTTTTTGGGGGTTCCCAGCACAGGAGGGAGGTGGAGATGTTGGAGAGAGTCCAGAGAAGGCCCCAAGATGATCAGAAAGATGGAGCAGCTCTGCTGGGAGGAAAGGGTGGAGAATTGGGATCGTTCAGCCTGGAGAAGAGAAGCTTTGGGATGACCTGATTGTGGCCTTCCAGGGCCTGAAGAGAAGCTCCAGGGAGAGCTGAGAGCCCCTTGCAGGGCCTAAAGGGGCTCCAGGAGAGCTGGAGAGGGACTGGGGACAAGGGAGGGAGGGACAGCACACAGGGAATGGCTTCCCACTGCCAGAGGGCAGGGAGAGATGGGAGATTGGGAAGGAATTCCTGGCTGGGAGGGTGGGGAGGCCCTGGGCCAGGTTGGGCAGAGAAGCTGTGGCTGCCCCTGGATCCCTGGAAGTGTCCAAGGCCAGGTTGGAGCCACCTGGGCTGGTGGGAGGTTGTCCCTGGCTGGAACTGGATGATCTTGAAGGTCCCTTGCAGTCCCAGCCATCCCAAGCTCCCACATCCTTCGGGCTCAAACAGGCTTTGACCACATACAGGATTTGGGAGGAATTTTGTCTCAGGACCTGGAGAAACCTCAGTTTTGGGGACATGGGGGAAATGCACCAACATTAATCACCAGTTCAGATCACAAGCCCTGGACAGCAGAATTCCAGTGCTTCTCCATCTCCCCCACCTGATCTGCAGTTTCCTCTGGCCCACAGACCTCCCGAGGTTCTTGAGACCATCCAAAACACTAAAGAGGGAAGACCAGCACACTGTGGAGGCTGGAATGTCATCTGAATGAATTCCAGCAGGAAAACACCTGCTGGAGCCGTGGCCAGGGTGGTGGGAGGACACACCTGTGCTCTTTGCAGCTCACACACATCTCAGGTACCAGGGGACAGCCCAACAAAGTGACAGAAATAACTCATTTTAGCCTTTCTTGTGGAGCACAGCTGGGCCCAGATGCCAAAATATTGGATCCAGGCCTTCACAGAAAACAGGGCTTGCATTTCCAGCTGGTTTTTTCCCCCCTTCGTGTGACTAAATACAGACAAATCTGCTTTATTTACGTAGGAAAAACCCCAAACCAGGACTGAATGTGCTCTAATTCATTTAATGACAACTCCACACCTCTGTTGGATTAATCCCCACTTTTCCCATGTGGATATAGGTTTATATGGACAGAACTGAAGTGGGTTTGGAGCAGAGCTCTTTTTCAGGTTGACTTGTGTGCCCATGGCCCTCAAAGCCGTGTTTGACCCACCACATTCCCAGAGGGAAGGGATTCAGGAAGGGATCTGAGCCTGATTCTCTGGACATCCAGGGGAGAGAGGCAAGGAATGAAAGCTCCTCATTTATTCCAGGTGTTTCAAGAGCTTTTCTCTCCTCTGACTGCCCAGGCAGGGACCCAGACCCTGCCAAAGGTTCCCTCCACTCTTGGCACTGCCCGTCCTCCTCTTCCCCTTGGACATGTTGGGAGGCACCTGAGCACCAGTGGGGACTCAATTCTCTCCAGCAGAACAAGAACTGGGCTCCAGCTCCAGCCAGAGCCACTCCCAGCACGGGATTCCAAGATTTATCCTCTGGACTGGGTGAGATGAACCATTTTTTAGAGCTATTTATTTCTCTCCAGGCCCTACAAACACAAACTGCAGGTGAGTGGTTCTGCTGAGGCACCAGCAGTGTCAAATCTGAAGTTCAGTGAGCTCAGTCCTGCCCACTTTAAATCAGTTTTCTGTGCTGGAATCCTTAGTTTAGATTAGGAACTTTCTAAATGTCCTCCTTCTGACCATTAGGCACTTTCTTAACATCTATTTCAGATCTCTTCCTGCTGCAAAATTCATGCAAATACCCGGATTTGTCGGGGACACTGAGGGAGAAATGGGGGTTTATGCACAGTTTGTCACATGCAGGACAAAAATACCAGTTTCCTACTTGAAGCCCTCTCCTTTCCCAAGGATTGTCCCACTCTGACCTACAAAGAACCAAACCAATCCTGCTTTTTTTCTCTCTGTGGATGGAATGTGCTGGTGGGAGGAGCCAGGGACCACCCTGCAGGTTGGATTTCTCCCTGTATCCCAAGACCAGGTTGTGTCCCAGGAGCCAGAGCTGGAGCTTCCTCTCATTCCTTGCCTTCCAAAGACATTTGACCCAGAGAAACCACCTGAGAGGGACAGAAGTGACTTATTCCACTGGATTCCTTGGCTTTCCTGGGAAGCAGGATGTCAGGGAAAGGGAGCTGTGCCTTCCTGGGGGAGGATTGAAGAGGTTTCCACCTCACACCAGAGGTTCCCAACCCTTTGTCAGGGTTGGCAGGAGCAAAGCACCTTCTTGGAGGTGTCTGGAGTTACGGAGCTGCTCTGAGAGCTCTGATTCCAAGGAGGCTCCCTGGGTTTGGCTCTGCTGATCCTGCTGCAGGAAAACCTTCTGGAAAGGGATAAAGCTGGAAACTGTCCATTGAAATCATGATTGAGAGTTGCTGGAAGTGCCCTCAGGTGTTGTTGCAGTGTTAGGAGATTATTTCAGGGATTAGAACATCTCATTTCCCTGGAAAACAGAAGATCCAGCAAATCTGGCTCAATTCACTCCTTGTCCCCCATTGATCTCCAGCTCCCACTGCTGCACAGAATTCCCAGGAGCTTCCACTGATCCCACGAGTCCTGTGTGGGTACCTGGGGTATCCCATGGCTCCTTGGCCAGCACTGGACACGGCACAGGGAATGCTATCACACCCCTCATTATCATGGAATCAGAAAATCACAGAACATCCGGAGCTGGAAGGGACCCACGAGGAGCAAATCCAAGTCCTGGAGTAAACACGGGGTGATTCATGAATCAAACCCTCTCTGGGGAGAGCAGGAAGGACAAAAGAGCACCAGTCACCTTCCAAACTGCCCATAACCATGATTAACACCCGGCTGTTCCCTCTGGAAGTTTGGTGGGATGGGCTCTGCTTTTGGAGGGTTTTGTGCTCCAAGGCGTGGGTTGGTGGCTGAGGGGATGAGAACCACAGTCCAGGTGATTCCTGGATAACCTTCCCTCAGATGGTTTGCTGATAGTGGAGCTGATTCACTGGTTTGTGGAAGGAAAGTCTCCTCAACTCTCAACAATCTCCACGTGCTCTCTGCTTTCCCTGCTCTGGTAAAAGGCCTCTGTCCTTCACTTTTTCATCCTCCTCACAAGGAGTTCAAGGGTTGAGAGAATAAAGCAGATCTCAGTCAATCCATCACCTTAAACTCCCCTTATTCCACGCTTTGTGTCTTCTCCTTGCTCCTGCCCCAAGGCAGAGCTCCTGGCTTCTTCTCCTTGGTGGAAGTGCCAGACCAGGGAAACCCAGAGCGGCCCGGGGAAGATCTGGTAGATCCCCCTCAATCCCAGGGTGGATTCCATCCGTGTTTGCTGCATGGAAACACATCTCAGGGGCTCTGCCCTTTGGGTGAGTGGCTCTGCAGATGCTGAGCCAAGGAGGATGTTTGGGGACGGGATGACTCGGGGGGGTCCCGGTGTGTGACCGTGAGCCCGTGAGCTCCTCCGGTTGTGCCGGGAGGGCAAACAGGCAGCACCACGCTCCAGATGCTGGCTGAGGACACCTCCTTTGGTGTCAGCCCGTGGAGGAAAAGAGGGAAAAGGTACAGGAGCAGGGCTGAGTCAACCTGGGTGTGGGCCCAGAACGGAAATAACTGTCCCTGCAGGGCTGTTTGTTTTCATTCCGTTGGCACGTGTGTGCGTGTCCGTGCTCCATGCAGGGACAGGAGTTCAGCCTCCAAGTGGATCTTGGGAATTCCCTGTGGACACGAGCCTCTGGGCCAGAGCACATTGGTAACAACATTCCCTGCCTGAGTGGAGCTGGAAAAGCTACAAAGGTTCCCTCCCTTTTAACTTCCACCTTCCAGATTGTTCTGGGTGGAACTGATGGAACAAGGGACAGGAGGAGAGGAAACGGCCTCACGTTGCACCAAGGGAGCCTCAGGTTGGATATTGGGAAAATTCCTTCTTGGAAAGGGTTGTCCAGCCCTGGCACAGCTGCCCAGGGCAGTGGTGGAGTCCCCATCCCTGGGGAGATTTATCCTTGGCAGTGCCGGGGGAACAGTCGGACTCAATGATCTCAGGGGGCTTTTCCAACCTTAATGATTCCATAATTCCATGTTTTCTTGTGCCCTGTGAGCAAGGAACGGATGGCCTGGATTTACAGCAGGGATGGTGGCATTCCAAGGTGCCACTTTCCAGCAGGGATCTGTGGGACCAACCTCTGCTCCCTTTCCCCAGGTTAATATGGAATATGGCAGGAGATTCCCACTGCTCTGCTCCCCACTCCTCTCACTGATGAGCGACTCTTCCGTGTGATCAGAAACTTCTCTCTGTCTCTCCCAAATGGTGCTGAACATCTGAGACTTGGGAGATTCGTGGAAGTTGTTGCAACACTTTAGAAAAAATGTTGGGATAAATCCAAGAGGAGTCTGATTCCCACATGCAGCTCAGCACTAAGGAAATGCTTATTCCTCAGTTCAACCACGATACCCCCCAAGTAGAAACTGGTTTTGGGAAGATCTCTTGTGGTGCTGAACCAAGTTTTGGTCACTGAGGCTTATGGGGACACAGTTTCAGTGTTGTTTTTCCATGGGGACTCCATTTACCATCCGTTCCTTCCTGGAAGGTTCCTGAGAGGAAAGATCTTGGCTTTGTCTCCACATCCCTCTGACTCGGTCTAAGTGGGGACAAGTCCTTGAGGTGGGGAAGGAGCTGGTTGACAGTCCATGTTCAGAGACAGTGAGATATTGGCTGGTTCCTCCCACAAATGGAGCATCCAAAGGATGCAAAGTGAAAAACTATGGAAATAAATGGGAGTTCAGTGATGGCATTTCTTGGGGTTTCTGGGCTCTGCACTCCCTGTGGCTTCTCAGCTCTGAAAGGAAAACCTTGAGGGCAACAGCACAAGGACCTGGAGCTGCTGGAGAGAGTCCAGAGGAGGCCCCGGAGCTGCTGCCAGGGCTGGAGCCCCTCTGCTCTGGAGCCAGGCTGGGAGAGCTGGGGGGGTTCCCCTGGAGAAGAGAAGCTCCAGGGAGAGCTGAGAGCCCCTTGCAGGGCCTGAAGGGGCTCCAGGAGAGCTGGAGAGGGACTGGGGACAAGGGAGGGAGGGACAAGACACAAGGAATGGCTTCCCACTGGAAAAGGGGAGATTTAAGCGGGGTATTGGGAAGGAATTGTTCCCTGTGAGGGTTGGGAGGGGCTGGGATGGAATTCCCAGAGAAGCTGTGGCTGCCCCTGGGTTCCTGGAAGTGTCCAAGCCCAGGCTGGAGCAACCTGGGCTGGTGGAAGGTGTCCCTGCCCACGGCAGGGGGTGGCACTGGATGAGCTTGAAGGTCCCTTCCCACCCAAACCATCCCAAGATTCCATGAACCATTTTGCCCGTTGACTTGTAAGCTCTCTGGAGCTCATCCCGTCTTTCCCTGTGCTGGGCTGAGGATTCCACCTCACTCTGGGGCTCTTTGGGCTTTGTGACAGCAGAGAAGTTCAAGGTGATTTTCTGCTCCCGATTTTCCTCTTGGAAAAGGAATCGAAACGTCCCAGTGCCAGTTTTTCAACCGCCAGTTCCAAAATAGAGGCCCAGGACACACAGAAACCAGTTCCTGACCCTGCTGGGAGGGTTCCAACCCTGGGCAGGTTTTGCTGAAATTCCAGGGAACGGGTTGATTTTTTTACTAGTTTTTATTGGCAGAAATGCAGCAAGTTCTGTTTAAATAGAAAAAATAAAAACCGAGGAGGGAGGGAAAAGAAGGGAAAAGGTGTCCCTGGTGGAATCTGTCAGGCACATGGTCACATCCTGGCCCCACATTGTCCAGGACAGGCTGTGCTGGGCCTGTTTGCCAAGGGCTCCTGGTGGAAAAGTGAAGTTCTGGAGGTGGGAATGGCCAAGGCCTCAGGCTCTGGAATTCCTGCCAGGCCATGAGGGAATGTTCCCACACTTCCAGATTCCCCTGCAGAAGTGGCAAACACCTCGGAGGGGTCAGGCCAACAGGAGCAACGCTGCTGTCACACCCACTTTGGAGTCTGCTCCTCCTGATCACTCAGCTGGGAAAACTTGGCATCCCTGCCCCTGGAATGTGTCCATCCCGGCCACTCCAGGCTCCCCTCAGCTCACAGTGACTTCTGGGGTGTCTGGGGTGGTTCAGGTATCCAGGGCCACTGAAGGCATGGAGGGAGCACCTGGGATCACTTGGGATCCCTCCAGGATCCACTTCCAGGATCTCCTGTGGTTATAACGGGAATTTGGATCCCTTGTGCATGGACAAGATGGATCCTCCACCGACTGACAGTGGGAGTGTCTGCAACCCAACCCCACTGCAGTGTTCCTTTCCACTGGTGTCTGCAGACACTTCCCAGTCAGCCCACGTGGCTCCAGCCCCTTTCCCTCTCCCAGAGGTCCTGGAAACTCATCTCTCCCTTTTTGCTACTGGAGAAACAGAGGAATAACTTGTGTCTCTTGTGATCCTGGGATTCTCTGCAGAAGTGGGAGACAGTTCTGCCACTCCTGGATACTGTTCCTCAAGAGACAGCTCAGCAACCTTGACTGGTTCAGTCAAGGAGGAGCCAATCCAAGGAGGACTCAATCCAAGGAAGACTCAACCAGGGAAGACTCAACCTTCCAATCAAGGAGGACTCAGTCAAGGAGGATTTGATTCTTTAGGACTCAATCCAAGGAGAATTCAGTTCAAGGAGGGCTCAACCAGGGAAGACTCAACCTTCCAATCAAGGAGAACCGATCCAAGGAGGACCCAATCCAAGGAGGACTCAATCTTCTAATCAAGGCAGACTTGATCCATGGAAGATTCAATCCAAGGAGGCTCCAACCAGGGAGGGCTCAATCCAGGAGGGCTCAATCCAAGGAGGATCAACCAGGGAAGACTGAGCCATCCCTGTATTCCTGGAAGTCCAGCTGTGAGCTGGTTGTTGTGCCGTGCCCCAGGGTTGGCTGCCCCTGCTCTGACCTGCCCTTGGCCCAGGACTGGTGGCAGTGCCAGTCAAATATCGTGAGATATTTGTCATTTCTTTCCACCCCTTTCAGCCTTTGCCAGGGTTTCCAGCTCCGTGCGGCTCCGAGCGTGGAAAATGTTGCCACGAGGAGCTGGGGTGTTGAGATGAAATGTTCTGCGTCCTCTGGAGTCACTCGCAATTTCCTTGAGCTCCTGTGGCCTCTCGAGAGAAGTGTTAAAGGAAGGAGAAAGAAAATAAGAAATGAGGAAGAAAAATCGAACAGAAAAGTTTCTCATCCTGAGCCAAAGCCACGGAGGGAAATTCCCCCGGTGGGTCTCAGCTTTTAGGTTGTGAAACGAACAGCAAAGGGGCCCTTCAGAGGGCACCTTGTCCTTATGGGGACTTCTCCTTGGAAAAGTTCTGCCAGGCAGGGTGGGAAGGACACCCCGTGGCTCTCGGCTGCCTGGGAGGTGAGTTCTCATCTCCTGGGAATGTCCCTCGGGGTCAGCAGCACAAAACATCCTCTGCCAAGGTCCTCAGAGCCGGGAAGAGGTGACTGACAGAGCTCTGTCCTGCGGGGCTGGAGCTCAGCAAGGTGTCCCCACCTTGGGGTTGCATTGTGTTCATGGAGTTGTGGAGTCTTGGGATGGGTTGGGTGGGAAGGGACCATAAAGATCACCCAGTGCCACCACTTTCCACAGGCAGGGACACCTTCCACTATCCCAGGCTGCTCCAACCTGGCCTTGGACACTTCCAGGGATTCAGGGGCAGCCACAGCTTCTATGAGAAATTCATTCCAGGGCCTCCCCACCCTCACAAACAGCAATTCCCTCCCAATATCCCACCCAAATCTCCCCTTTTCCAGTGGGAAGCCATTCCCTGTGTGCTGTCCCTCCCTCCCTTGTCCCCAGTCCCTCTCCAGCTCTCCTGGAGCCCCTTCAGGCCCTGCAAGGGGCTCTCAGCTCTCCCTGGAGCTTCTCTTCTCCAGGGGAACCCCCCCAGCTCTCCCAGCCTGGCTCCAGAGCAGAGGGGCTCCAGCCCTGGCAGCAGCTCTGGGGCCTCCTCTGGACTCTCTCCAGCAGCTCCAGGTCCTTGTGCTGCTGTTCCCCAGAGCTGGACACAGTATTCCAAGTGGGATTCCTGCTTTTTCCTCACAGGCAATCATGTCAACCCCACGTGTGCCTCACTAAACCAGAAACAGAAACCCAACTGGATTCTCCCTGTCCCATGGATCCCAGTGTTTTTGGATCTGATGGTAGCAGCAGCCAAAACACAGAAGTTCCATTCCATGGGAGCAGAAGGAAATTCCTTGCAGTGCCCCAAAATAGTGTCTGTCCTGTCCTTTCCGTGCCACTTCCGGATGAGAAATCCCGAGGCTGTTCCACACGGCTCTGGGGACCAAAAGGAGGGAAAAGGAGCAGGGAAAGGTGGCAGCTCTTCCTCCCGCCCTCCTGAACTCGGCCGTGCTCCGGTGAGTCACCAGGGTGAGTCACAGGGAACGGTTCAGCCATGAACCAGGGCATGTTCTCCCCGTCCCTGGGACTTGGGCCATGAACTCCTCCAGCCTCCTTGGCCTTGGTTTCAGCTTTACTGACAGGAGGAAACGGGTACATCCAAATTCCACCCGTTTTCAGGATTCTGTGAGATGTCTGCAAGAGCAATGAAAGGAATTCTGAGACAATATTGTGGATCCCAACTGGAAACTGGTTCGTTTCTCTTTGCTCCAGCACCTTGTCCCAGCTCATCACCCACACCACGTATTTTGCTGTCATATGGGCTGAACTCCCTGCTTTCCTTGGATGTGAAAAGGGAAATATTTCACTCCAGGGCTGACATGCTCTGGACAGACCTGCTTGGAGCAGGTCATGTGGGATTGGAGCTCATTCCCTGAGCTGGAGAAGAGGCAGGGTGGATGAAGAGCTGGAATAAGAGCAGGGTGGCCTCCCAAATTCCAAGTGCAAGAGGGACTTGGACTTCGTGTTATCACTCAGGGAAGGGATTGTCCCTCTGCACTTGGTACCTCCAGTGCTGTGTCCAGGTCTGGGCCCCTCCGTTCAGGAAGGACATGGAGAGACTGGAGCGTGGGCAGGGAAGGGAAGGGAGCTGGGAAGGGGCTGGAGCAGCAGGAGCAGCTGAGGGAGCTGGGGGGGGTCAGCCTGGAGAAAAGGAGGCTCAGGGGGGACCTTCTGGCTCTGCAACTCCCTGACAGGAGGGGGGAACTGGGGGGGGTCGGGCTCTGCTCCTAAAAAACGAGTGACGGAGGGAACAGCCTCAGGCTGTGCCAGGGGAGGGGCAGGTGGGACATGAGGAGGAATTTGTCCCTGGAAAGGGTGGGGAGGCCTTGGCAGGGGCTGCCCAGGGAGGTTTGGAGTCCCCAGCCCTGGAGGTGCCCAAGGAAGGCCTGGATGTGGCACTCAGTGCTCTGGGACAAGGTGGGGATGGGGCACAGGGGGATCCATGGGCTGGGAGGGCTCTTCCAACCTCAGGGATCCCATGATTCTGTAAAGGATTATATTCCACAAACCAGGGGAGTCTCCTCGTTTAGGTGGAGGAGGCAAAGCAGCTGGATGTGGTTTGACCCCAGGATCATCTACTGGTGGGATCTTGGCGTGACCAAACCCTGCTGCTTAAAGTGAAGGACTTCCCATAGTTTTGGGAAAACACTGGGACTATTTCAGCCCTAGAAAACAATGTCTGCAAATCCACATGTGTAAAGGTGGAGACCAAGGAAGGAGGGCAAGGATCTCAACCAGCCTGAGGTGGAGAACGACAGCTTTTAGAGGGAATTTTCTGCATGAAAGGAGGTTGGAATGAGATGATCTCTAAGGTGCCTTCCAACCTAACCCATTCCACAAAGGGCATCTCCAGCCTGGTGTCTTTATTAGTGGCACAAACCTGTTGGACTCCGAGGTTCAGTTTTAGCTCCTCGTGTCTGAGGAGGAGGAATCCAACCTGGAACAGGTGCAGGGAACGACAACACTGAGCAGAAAAAGGAAGGTGTTGACCTGTTTAGGAGACTCAAACAGCTCCACTTGCTCAGCTCAGCAAAGCACAGACCTGGAGAAATAAGGTCACACTCTATAAATAGAACAGGAGCTCGACACCAGAGAGGGAGAGGAGTTATTTAAACTTAAAGACAAGCCTTGGCGTCGCAACAGACGGGGATAAACTGGTCAGGAATAAATTTAGGTTGGAAAGTGGAAGATGTTTTTTAACCTCTGGAGCAACGAGATTCTGGCCTGGTCTTCCAAGGGGAGCAAACGAACAGATTCCTGGAACTTGCAAAGTTTATGAGGTGCTGAGAGAGTTGGCCTTGAAGAGCTGAGACTTCAGTGTTGCCATCCCTGCAGTGAAGGGCCCACCCAGACCTACAGGGCCACTGTCCTGGCTTTCCTACCTGTGGAAACTGGGAATAAACAGCGGGAGGGAACTCGGCCTTGCAGTGAAAGGGACCTCACACGTGGGAGGTTCTGAAGCCCAAACTTGCTGTGCAGGGCTGAGGTGTTTTAAGTCCTGTGAGGGACAGCTGAGGGAGCTGGGGGGGGGCTCAGCCTGGAGAAAAGGAGGCTCAGGGGGACCCTCTGGCACTCTGCAACTCCCTGACAGAAGGGTGGAGCTGCAGGGGTGTTGGGCTCTGCTACCAGGAAACAAGGGGCAGAAGGAGAGGAAAGAGCCTCGAGTTACACCAGGGGAATTTTAGGTGGGATATTAGGGAAAATTGTTCATGGAAAGGGTTGTCCAGCCCTGGCACAGGATGTGCACGGCAGTGGTGCAGACGTGTAAGACTCCAAGCCCTTGCAGCTGCTGGCCCATGGGAGTGGCTAGGAATTTTACTTTCATATATATATATATATAGGGTTCTTTCATACCTCAAGATAGTGCCAAGAGAATAAACCACGGGATCATTCCCAAGGAATTTAGTTTTTACTTTAGGGGAGCAAATAAGGGGACTTGGTCAAAGTTCAAAAGGACACCACACAAGCTGGACAAAAATGTGCCACCACAATACTCACTCAGCATATCCCGCTAACTCACAACACTTCAGTCAAAATCCAGCAAACCAACAACACTGAAATNCCAGGAGCAGCTGAGGGAGCTGGGGGGGCTCAGCCTGGAGAAAAGGAGGCTCAGGGGGGACCTTCTGGCTCTGCAACTCCCTGACAGGAGGGGGGAGCCTGGGGGGGGTCGGGCTCTGCTCCCAGGGAACAAGGGACAGGAGGAGAGGGAACGGCCTCAGGCTGTGCCAGGGGAGGCTCAGGTGGGACATGAGGAGGAATTTGTCCCTGGAAAGGGTGGTCAG
The DNA here is from genome assembly GCA_013397135.1 of Pachyramphus minor. Classification (NCBI taxonomy): domain Eukaryota; kingdom Metazoa; phylum Chordata; class Aves; order Passeriformes; family Tyrannidae; genus Pachyramphus; species Pachyramphus minor. Next base: position 16,534 of record VYXB01001758.1, on the reverse strand, counting down.
GCCCTGGCAGGGGCTGCCCAGGGAGGTTTGGATTCCCCATCTCTGGAGGTGCCCAAGGAAGGCCTGGATGTGGCACTCAGTGCTCTGGGCTGGGGTCAAGGTGGGCATTGGGCACAGGGGGGATCCATGGGCTGGGAGGGCTTTTCCAACCTCACTGATCCTGGGATTCTAAGCCGGGATTTGATTCAGCCCTAAAACCACTGGTTTTGCTGGAAATCTTTCTCTTGGAGGACAGTCCTCAGTTTTGGTGAGGACTCTGCTCCTGGGTCTTTGAAGATCTCAACCATTTGCAGTAACAGGTTGTTCGTGTCCTGGACTCTACTGGGGACATTTGACAGGTTCTGCATCTCAAGTGACAAGAAATTCATTCATTTTTTTAAAAATAGAAACCCTAAATATCACCCCTCATTCTGAGATCCCTGTGAAATAAATCTCAGTTCCCTTCTGGTGCAGATCCCACCTCTCCCCAAACGGAGGAATGGAAGCACAGGGAGTTTTTCCCTTCAAGATGAGGACAAGGAGCCCAAGAATGCTGACTGGATTCCAGGGCCTGAGAGCAGAGCAATATTCCTGACTTTCCTTTCCTATGCCAAGTTGGTCAGTGAAGCCACAGCCCTGCCAGCTGTGGGAGACTTGGAACACAAGAGAAAAAGCAGAGAAGGGTTGGATTCCCAGCCCAACCTGTCTCCTGTCGCTCAGGGCAGTGGAAGAGCTCCACGTCTCCCAGGCAGCCTCAAAAATAACACATGGCCCTAAGAATGGGTGGCTGTGGGTTTGAGCTCCTTCAGTTCAAGAACAGCCTTGAACCCACCTCTGTTTCTTGGGTTTGGTGAGGTCAAGGCCATGATCTAAAGAGGATGCTCAGGTTCTTCTCTTGTGACATCCATGAAGTCACATTCTCAGGGGGGAATGGCTTCCCACTGCCAGAGGGTAGGGAGAGATGGGACACTGGGAAGGAATTATTGGCTGTGAGGGTTGGAAGGGGCTGGGATGGAATTCCCAGAGAAGCTGTGGCTGCCCCTGGATCCCTGGAAGTGTCCAAGGCCAGGTTGGGGCAACCTGGGCTAGTGGGAAATGTCCCTGCCCATGGCAGGGGGTGGCACTGAATGGACTTCAAGTTCCCTCCCAACCCAAATCATTCCGTGATTCTGTGATTGTCCATGCTTTGCTCCAGAGTCCTGGTTTGTTGTCCAGGCTCCCTTTTGAAGGAGGACACTTCTTTCACCAAGAGAAGAATTCCAGTAACTCGCTCATGGATCCACATCCCACAGACAGCGTGGACACACCAACCTTCCCAAGCCCATTCTCCAACGTGGCCCATCTGGACTGGCCCATCCTGCCTCCTGCTTTTCAGCTTTTTCCCTCTGTTTGTAGCTTCTCCCAGGCCATGGAGCCCCCACAGCGCTGCAGAGCCATTATTTGGTTGGGACCAGGACAGTCCCACTGTTATTCCAGGCACTTTGAACCAGGTTGTCCCTCTCCCTCCAGGAAACCACGAGTTATGAGTCAAAGTCACTTGCCCAGACCAAGGTCTCTGGGGTGGAGACACTGTCAGCCCACCCCCGAGTGTGTCTGCACCAGGCAGCCCAGGGATGACTCTTCTTCCCCTCCCAAAACCCACAAATCCCAAATTTTGAGCTCCACTCCCCGAGCCAGTCACCGCTGGGCTGAGGGACCATGACCGAGGGCAGTGAAACCTCCTTTCTCCTGGT